>VWZK01012980.1:637965-648178 GCA_013396935.1 Baryphthengus martii | reverse complement strand
AAAAAAGTTGTTCTCTTGGGAATCATACAAGGAAAGACATTTTAGGTTGGAGAAGTGATAAAGAGCGCTCCTTTTCTGCAAGGCATCGACAGCCTCGCTCAGTGCTTTTGTAAGCCGGCACGCGTGGCTGGGCAGCCGTGAATCACCGTGCCGACAGCACCTCGTTAGCAGTCACCTTGTGCCATGCCTCCCACGGTACCCATTTGTGCAGCCACAATATTAAAAAAGCGTCTCTCCTGGACCTGCTTACCAGGAATGCCCTGGAGACAACTGAATTAGTGGAACTGCAGGCGGCTGCTGTCTCGTACGGTGAGCAGCCCGGGATGGAGCCGCCCACCTGCGTTTCCCCAGCGAGCTCTTTACATCTCTCTGAGCTGATCGATTTTCAGTCAGCTTTCTGAGGGATGAGTTCAGATTCCCCAGGTGCAGGAATGCAGAAAGAGCCTGAGAGTTAATTCACTAAACTGCACCGTGATCCTTCCACGGCCTCTTCAGGAAATGCAATCTCTGATGATGGAGACTAAATGGACCTTGTTCTGCTTGCTAAAGTTGTTTTTAAAGAGGTGCCCTATCTGCAAATTCAGATTTATGAGCGATTGCTGGGTGCCAAACACAGCAGTTACTGTGAAACCAAGAGAGGTGGAAACAAAATGAAAGGAAATGAGGATGCGGATGGAGGAGGACTGGGGCATCTTGAGAGGAGAAGGAAGAAAGAAAAAAAGATCAGTAGGAAGTAGGACTGAATTTTTAAATTCTGTTCCCAACTCTACCCAAACTTTATTTTTTTTTTTTAGAGTTATTTATCTAATTCTGCCATCATGTTTTCCTCCAAGTTCCTTCCCCCTAAAATCAACAGAAATAGCTATGTCCTTAAAACAAAATGTCATTTATTTTTTTTTTTCAGTGGATTCTTTTTCTAGAGCAATCATTGGCAGAGATGATATAAGCAGGGTGCTTGGACTACAGCTTTCCAGTGCAGGGACTTTATTTGGAAGTGCATAAATCCCTAAGAACCAACAAAATATTCTAGACTCCCCAAGGCAAAGCGTGTGCAAGAGAGGAAGGGTCACCCCCGAACGGATTATAAATATGCACCGTGCATCAAGTTTCTCCAAATTCCCTTCCCTCACCCCACCCACTTTTTAACACAAAATAAGAAAACACAAAAATAGCTTTGGGTGTACTTGGAAGTTTAACGTAGCGCTGGAGGAGCTGAAGAGCTCTCCTCTCCCCACGGTTTGGGTCAGAGCAGCTCCCTGCTCCCAGCTGCCAGGGTTGTCTTGGCCAGGATGCTCCTTTCCCATGGAGAGCCGGGCAGGGGGAAGCGAGGTTGGAGCAGATGCTGCGAGGAGCAGGGGGAGGCGAGAAGGAGCCTTGCAGGATGCGAAGCAGGACTGTAATAACAACACCACCACCAGAAAACAGATGCTGGAAATTCTAATGCCACTTCGGCAACAGCAACAAGCAGATGTAACCCCGCATCCGTCTGGGAAGGATGGGGATTGCACTGCAGGGCAGGCAGGGGAACAGGCTGGGATTCATTGCACGTCGATACCCACACAAATGCTTCAATTTAATGTGCACAAGTAAAGCTTTCATTTCCATTAATTTGCACGATAAACATCTTCACTAATTATACACTGTGCTTACACTAATCACCTGCCTGAAGCCATCAGATTTTATGTGGAGTTCCTGTCAGATCCCATAAACCAAATAGGGCTGGATCAGCTGCTTGGATGAAAAGCCTCCTTACAATACACCCTGGTGCTAAAATAAAGTAATTGGTTGCAATTCTTCCTTCTAAATGGGCAGCATAGCAGCTAATTCTCCACTGAACCTGCCTTTGGTACTGCCCACTCCATGTCTTCACAGACCCCACAATAAGGTTATTGAGTTTTCCTCACTGATTTCTCCATTAGGATGCCTTTTTTTGCTGTCTACCAAAATTCCAGTTCCGCGCTGGTTTCATCCTTCTTACCTGCATTCCTGTCCCAAGATGCTCTCTCGTTTAAAAACGGCCACATTTCAGGAGTAGATGTGCTGTTCTTCTGTGCTGTTGGGGAGAGAATTAATACGAAAAATCCGCTAAGCTAAAGTGCTAAATTGTGGATTGCCACCAACAAGATCACCACCAAAGAGGGATTCTTATGCAAACCAGAGTACCCAGTAGCATCTCTTCCCACTTTTACCCTCTCTTTCCCCAGTGCCCTGGCTGCAGCAGCACACCTGGGGTCCAAGAGATATGCAGGAACATGGGCAATGTCCCAGAAAACTCCACCAGCAGGCCAGCAAACTGCCCTCTGCCCACCACCCCTCCTAGCTTTGCTCGCAGACACTGTGAGCAGCACTCCCATAGAAGTGACTGACCCACAGGGTCACTCCGGGGGACCAGGCTGGGCTGGTTTGGCCCTGCAGCACCTCGGACACGGCTGTGTCCATCCATCTGTCCTTCTGAAGCCAGGGAAGGGGGCTTTAGGTGGAGCCAAGGACAACTTGAGGCTGGTGTTGGCCGGCCCTTCTCTTCAGCAAGGCGCTGAGCACCAGCCCTGCCACAGCAAGCAATGTGGATGTAAGAACATGCCCAGGGTTTCATGAGTTCCTGTTTAATCTGTAGACAGAATAGAAGAGAGAACGAGAGAGAGAGAAAAAAAGGAAAAGGAAAAGAGAAAAAAGGAAAAGGAAAAGAGAAAAAACGAAAAGGAAAAGAGAAAAAAGGAAAAGGAAAAGAGAAAAAAGGAAAAGGAAAAGAGAAAAAAGGAAAAGGAAAAGAGAAAAAAGGAAAAGGAAAAGAGAAAAAAAGGAAAAGGAAAAGAGAAAAAAGGAAAAGGAAAAGAGAAAAAAAGAAAGTAAAGAAAGAAAAATAAGACAACCACCAAACTTGACAAGATCGACAGACTTTGTCCCGCTGCTTTATTTGAGTAGGTCAGAGACGGTCTGTAGCCTCCCGCCACTTGCAGGCAGGGAGCCCCAGCACATCCCCAGCACCCCCCCAGCACCACGGGCACCCTGAGCACCGACCCCGCAGCCAGGTTCCTAAACCCCCAGCGCCCTCCTCCTCCTCCTGCCGCCGCCCCGGAGCCCCCGGCTCTCTGCAGCTGATGAGCTCCCTGCCAGGGCTGCAGCCCCGCACGCTCCCAAGTGCTCTCTGCAAACGTTTCTTTATTAATGAAATTAAACATCAGAGACAGAGGCTGTCAGCATCAATTGATGCGGTGAGCTCTTCTTCAGCCCAACTCGGATAAATCACGTGCAACACTTAGAACAGGATTTGCGAGGGTTTATTAAATAGCCCGGCTGCTTTCACTTCCCAGGCTTTGATCCAATGAGGTTGAAACTTGTATCTCATTAAAATTAATTAGAAGTGCTGAATCATTTCATGACGAATTCATTTCATACTTAAATGCAGATAAAAACAACCAGACTGGAATGACCTCTAGCCATACATGTACTAAAAAAAGAAAAAAGAAATAATCAAAATTACTCTAGAAACAGATGGAATAAAATTTTTTTTATCGTTGACTATCATCTATAGTGATGACTTCAGCAACCTCACACACCTCAAAATTTAACATGAAACAGTTTTGAAAGGGATGCAGGCAGCAGCAATTAAACATTTAGTTTTAAACCAAACTCCTCCAGAGCAGTAATCTGCAATATTCAGTCTCCTCTGTCCTCTGCTGCACCCTCTCCTTAAGTAGAGCACAAAAAATTCTTTATTTTTAAAATTTTGCTGTTAAAATTTGCTCTCCTGATTAAAATAGCTTCTCCCTAAGCACCATCTTTTTCTGGGGAAGGTATAACTCTTTTTTTTACTTCCCATGAAAATAAATCAAAGCAGAGAAGGAAAATACATTTGTTCTAGAGTTTCTAAAATGGACTTTAACAAATGGCCTGTAAAACTTATGCAGTATGCTGCAGAATCAGCATCTAGAGGTGGAATTTGGCTTCTCAATGCTGACCACCTGTGAAGATGAGCCCAGCAGTAGCCAAAGCAGTTATCTTTGTTTTCAGAGAAAGTCATTTGTCACCAGACCACAGAAGAAGGAAAAACAGGCTCTAATATCTAGGCAATAAATTCTTTGTAGTCTGTCACAAAGCTCCTTTGCCTGATCCAAAACATCCAACTGAAGATCCATCCTATATAAACCCTCCAGTGCATATCATTAGTGTTCCTGCCTGGACTCAGGAGATTTTGTGTGTCTTAAATATTTCAGCAAGTAGCACGATGAGGCTTTTACAGCTGCGGCATCGCGCGCAGCTTAGCTGTGCGGAAACCAGCCAGCGAGAGGGTAGGTCCTCCAGGCGCCCGAGAAGTGAAGGCAGAGAGCGTCGGCCCGCTGCTCAAATGCTCTCCTTGAGGGCTCCCACTCTCACCCTCGGTGTGCTTGGGATGGCTTCCCTTTGGAAAGTGCTGGTTCATTAAGGGCATCGTTCCCCAGAAATGCTTATTAGAGGGACAAAAGTTCAGAGATCTGGATGTTGTTGCCCTTCCCTGGCAGGAGCTTCGAAGTGGCTCCGCATTTCTCACCGGCACTGGCAGCTGTTGAGGGGCTGACCTGTGAGCCCTGTCGAGGCTCCGTGACAAAGAGGCTCAACCACCAAACGCAAGCCCTGCGGCAGCCTGGAGGGCAACGCGGCCAGAGGAGCAAGTCCTGGGGAGGGAGGAAAGGGCAGGTAACCACGGAAGCAGAACATCTTTCCGGGGCGCTCTCTTAAATGAGTATGCCAAGTGTGGAAATGGACCTTCGGCCGCTCCAGGGTTTGCCTGCAACGGGAGGGCTACTGGGTTTGTCTGTGATGGCAAATCCCTTCCGCAAGGACAGTATGATCATCACAAGCCTCCAAACCCCAAAACTCAGCTTGCAGGAGACATCAAGCAGCCTAAATGTGTCTAAACACAGTCCAAGGCCTAAATGTGATTTGCTACCTCTTTGAGACAGAGCTTCCTACAGAGACCCATTTCATTACGATCCCTGAGAATTCAACAGACAAGCACAAAGTGGTTAAACACCCCTTGTCTTTTTTAAGATGACGCCAGGCTTTCCGTACAGGATGACCCGCAGGACTCCTCGCTGGCCAGGAGAGGCTGGGAGCACGTAGACCTGCCCCCCACCGTGGATATGCTTTGGCAGTGGCTGCAAACACCTTCGAAGCTCCACCTAAAGCCATCGGACGGAATCCACTGACCAGGTCTCCACCTCATCAGAGGTGATCCAACAGATCAAGGCAGCACCTGAGACACTACCCCCAGAGCAAGGTCAGGGTGCTCGGCACCCACTCACCTCTGCTCTCCACCAGCTCACTCACCAGACCCTTTCTCCCCAGCCTGAGCGGTCACCTCAGAGGGCTGCTGTGGACGGGCAGAACGTGTGGGGATGTTCACCACCCAGAGCAGCCGCCTGCACAGACCACACGCCCCCGTCAGCCCACGCAACAGCCCCGCACGTGGCTCAGAGGAGCTGGGTGTACCCTGGGAGACTGCCCCCACCCCCGGGTTCATTAGGGTTTCAGAGTCATGCTCTTTTTCTAAAAAGCTCAACTTCATCATCTGAGAGTTCATTACAGTCTCCTTGGAAAGTTATTTGCCTAATTTTTAATGACATCCAGGAGAAGCTCTGCAAAGAATGATTTTTTTTTTTCTTTCTTACGGCACATAAATACAGCACACAGCTCCCCTCCTGGATGGATCTGTCCTGGTCCAGACTAATAACCCAAGTTAATTTCAAGGCTGTGCATCGCTCCAGATCTCCTTCCAAAAAGCCTTTACAGGCACACTGCTACAGTCAGAAACCACTGTCACCCTGTGGCCACCGGCTAGGAGCTGCTAGGAGCTAGGGTCAGCACAGACCCTCAGCAGCACAGACCACAGTGGCCAGGGCATCTTGGATATCTACATCAGCAGAGGAGGAGCAAAGGACTTTACCATAGAAGGGTACACCTCTCACCTCTGGGAGAAACAAGAGTGGCTCTCCAGCTGCTTGATGAACCGCCGACCATACACATGCCCTGGCCAAGGGTGAGAGAGACTGCTAAAACTGGAACAAAAGCAACACCACTGATGGCTTTCAGCTGAAGGTCCATATCCATCTAGAACATATGGTGTGGAGGTGTACGAACAAGACCACGCTATTCTCTGAGGAGCTGTTGTTTAAAGCCTTTCGCTTACGCACGGGGAAGGAAACAAGCAGGTCCGGCAAGCATGGGGAGGCCAGTGCCACCCCTGGGAAGGCAACAGTGAATTCCTCCACCCTGCAGGAGTCCACCTCCCTCTGCTGCCCTGTGGAGAGCCTGAGCCCTGCCCACGAGGGGAAACTACACCAGGGTGGGAAATGCCAGATGGAGGGCTGCTCCCTACCCCAGCGTGGGAATTGGCCAAAATGGAAGAATCCGGGACCCAGCGGTTGCACGTTGCTAATGTTTCCTGTACCTGAATGCTTAAAATACAGCCCAGAAAGTAAAAGAGAGTGTTTAAAAATGGTTTAACAGATGTAAAGAATGTATTTGACAGGACAAAGATCCTCAAAGTCAGGCAAATGCCATTTTCTTTAGAGTAAAATCTAATAGGAAAATATCAAATCGTTGTACAACCTCCCAAGGAACAGAACATGGTGCATCTCGGGTAGGACCAAAATTCACTTTCTTCCCCAGACAGCTGGCACGGTGACCCACAGGAGGGGGCAATCACTCTCTGCACAAGACCAGCAAATAGAAGATGAGTGGCGTGGAGCAATCTTACTGATTTCTGCAGAGCCCAGTTTTCACCCAAACAAAAGAAATCACAAACAAAGAGCAGTGGGTTGGCACGATGGCTCCACATGGTGATCCACGAACTGTAGTGACTGACAGTCATTGCTGCAAGGACCAAATGTGTTCACGACATCGGAAGCCTGGGTATTCCCGTGCCATGGTCCGTTCTTCCTCCTTTGCACCTGCAATAGTTGGACCTTCACCAAAGGCTGTACTTTTGTAGGAGTTTGGAAGAGGGTTAACTTCACTTTTCCCCATTGAAAGTGACCTTCCCCTCCTCCCCTTCTCAAAAACAAAAGATTAATTAAAGCAGCCTTGATTCTCCCTATATTAGCTCCTATTTAATCTGAAAGTTAATAAACTGTTTCTGGCATACAGTGAAATATTTTGAGTTAAATTCAGGTGAAAGTTTGCAAGCAGAGTCTTTCTTAATTATAATCAAAAGTCTTACGAAGGGAGATACCGGAGTCAGCTTTTCATTTCAGTTTTAGTGAGGAGTCCATGGAACAGAGAGAGTCTACCTTGACTGCTTGTCAACCCACTCACCCATCAGTCTTTCTGCGCCAGTGGGGACGCTCCATCCCTATGCGGAGCCCCTAAAGAAGATGATGTTCTGCATTTTACCAGCTGCCTCCTAAGACGAGGCATCTCCTTTCGTCTGAGATTCCCCATTTGTACCTTTTCTCATCAAGGGCCAACAGCAGCAGATCTGAGAGGACACTTCACCAAGGGCTGTGCTCCCTCCCTGCAGGGTCCTTCGCTTCCTCCTCCCACTGCTCACGTCACCGTCGAAAGCCCTTACAGTTAATCAGTGCAATTAATCATTATGGATTCATTCCAAAATAAAAAAGAACTCAAGGTTTATACTTCAATATAATGCTCAGATTCAGCTGTATCCAGGTTGTTACCTGAAAGCAACTAACGCAGAAAAAAAACCCCTGTCAGCAAAGTATCAGAAGCACAACACACACCTAAATGTGCATATTGAAACATTTAAAAACCAGAAAATTCCAATTCAAGGTATATTTATAATTTGTTTTCAATGGGAAAAAAAATAATAAGTCTTTAATCTGTAGTTGAGCCCTAAATGTTTTTTTGAAAGCGAGCACAAAAGAAACAGGAATATAGTGAAGTTGAAGCTTGATTTTCAATTGGAAAGTACTTCAGGGAACAATTTTCCTGCTATCTACTGCAGCTTTGGGGGTGTTATTTTGTTATTAGTCCAGGAGCTGCTTTTTTTCCTTTTTTTTAATGCATGCGATTGTTCAGCAAATTACAGTATTTCAAGTTGTCGTCTGAAGCTACCGGTACGATGGTTTCTGGTACACGGAATCAAAAATCCCTTTTGTACACGGCAGAGACCCGCGGCGCAGCAGCCAGCGGAACGCCGCCAGCTCCCGCTCACCACGCGGATTGGAGGGACTTGCGCTTACCAGGCCCACGGAACCCCTATAAATAGGCTCCGTTCACCCAGCAAGTCACGACAGCCGCCCTGAAACTCTCTTCCCTTTAGGAACATCCCGGTTCCCTTATTCACCAGTCCCTTCGCTTTTCCTCATTCAAGACGGGCTCTCAAGCTTTCCTTGCTACACGCTGCCCTCACTTAGCACCGTCGTGAAAGTTTTGGAAGCTTCATAGAGCATATGCAAGATGGATATTATGATCTCACCTTTTTACACTTGCTGAATATTTAAATGTTTTTAGCTCCCTTAAAATAAATCTTTTCCAATTGGAAGGACAGAGGGCTACTGTTTCCATAACAACCACTCAGAAAATCTTTTGGTAAATACAGCACAATTAACCGTATAGTTTTAATATTTAATCATATTCTGTTAAACATGCATGAAACAAGGTAAACTTTAGTTCACCTTGCCTCCCTACCATCTGTCTCATTGACCAGGACACAGCTCCTCTCCAACAACTGAAAGATAGTAAAAGAAAAAGCCCCTGTGAACTCATTCATTATGCTGCTAAGCAAGCTGATAGCACCACTGGAAAAGAAATAAGATTGAAAATTGCTGATGCATCTTCCATCACTGCAATTTCCACAAGGTTAGAAAAAGTCACATCGGATAAAATCTTGGGAGTGCTAAGGCAATGGGCTAGGTAATAAATGCAAAAAGGCATTCTCCATTTCATATGAGGAGCAGAGAAACTCGGAGTGAGTGCTCCTGGCAGAAAATCTAAAAATCACAGAATCACAGAGTATCTTTGGTTGGAAGAGACCTTCAGTCCAATCCTCGACCCAACACCGCAAGCTTGCCACTAAACCACGTCCCTAAGCACCAGGTCCACACGCCATTTAAATCCCTCCAGGGACGGCGGCTCCACCACTGCCCTGGGCAGACTATTCCAACGTTTGATAACCCTTTCAGTGAAGAAATGTTTCCTAATATCCAGGAATCACGGTGCGATTTGTCCAATACGGACGTGAGAGGAGAGAGGCTGCCCGAGGGGTTGGGCACCCCGCACAACCCATCCAGAGGGTCCAAACATGAGCACCCTTCTCCTCAGACACAGGGAATCGCTTGTGGAAGAGCGGCTGATGGGCTGGGGATGCCTCTCCTGATGTTCACAGGAGCTGGAGTCTGTGCCACGCAGCAGACTCATGGAGTTTGGAAAGACATCCTTGAACTTCAGAGCCGCTGGAGCTCGGGCGCGTCCCCAGCACTGACTCCATAAGGCCCTGAAGAAATCAGGCTGCGGAGAGCGACAGGCTCGGCTGCCCACAGCCACCATGCCCGTGGGCCACACTCCACACAGCACTGAGAAGAGAGATTGCTAATATTCCCTTTAAACCAGTCCAGCTCTTTTCTAGGATGCTTCTGTGCCTGTGCACATTCGCTCCCCTCGAACAGGTCATTGCCAGGAATGCCTGACGTGTAAGAAACACCTTTGTCACGGACCACCCGCAGCAGCCAGAGCCAAGCGCCAGCCTGGGCGCCCACACCCCCCCCAAACCCAGCGCCGAGATCTCCGCCTCGCCAGCCCGAAATGCAAGAGTACTTGACCTGCTAATCAGATCAAAACCGCTCGGATCTCAAATTAACTTCCCATGTACGAATGAACTATGAAATTGGAATTTGCAGGTTAAAAGTTTTCACACAAAACGCAGTAAACATTTTCCACCAACTTCAGTTTAGGGAAAAAAAAGTAAAAAAAAATAAAATCTTCAAATTGATCTTAAGCTGCTTTTTGCCATTATCTAACATATTAGATCTTATCCGTTTCTGCCTGTTTTTAATAGGAGCAACTCAGCAGAAAGTCTAATACATGGAGTAGGTAGAATATATTTACCATATGTAAATGCATTTATGTGGGCTTTTAATAAAATTTGCTGCAGACTGGCTTTTTTTCTACTACAAAACCAGCCTTTGGCTTTAGCCTCAGAAAAGGTAAAAAAAAGCATCTCTCTCCTTACCAAGTAAAGAGAACACTGCTTAGTAACCAGAGGGGGGGGGAAAAA
>VWZK01012980.1:599980-637956 GCA_013396935.1 Baryphthengus martii | reverse complement strand
AAAAAAAAAAAAAATCACAATTCACCTATTTTTTAACCTCTCAGAATAACAAATCTAAAGACCTGACCTGCAACCTCAACCAAAAAGCTCCTTTGAAGCTCTCGATAAAGAAAACATTTCATGCAGGCCATTTCTTCCTCAGGATGGCTCAGTACCACTTACACAACCAAAGATGCAACTGAGGTCGTGCCAGAGCATCACTGAGCATTATCCCGGGCCACTCGACTCAAACGGAGCCTGAGTATTTTAACCCACACAGAGACGCCCAAACCGCCGTGTTACCGCAGTGCAAAGGGAGCAGAAAAAAAAGAAACCGAGAGGCAGGTACTCGCTGAAAGAAACACACCGAAGCAATTAGGCTCTCTGAAGTTAAAAGCTGCTTTGGTAAAAGAAATATTGTTATGGCAAACGCTGATAAACCATAAAACAAGATCAAAGGGTGTGCCCATCATGTTGAAAGCAGTCGAAAGGAAGAATAAAAAGCACCCTAAGAGCAGGCTCCTTCATGCTGCTTTTGGAGCACGCTGCTGACGTCCAACCAGCTTGTTCTAGGACAGGCTCTTAAATCCTGGTATGAAGGACCTGGCCTTGCCTCACCATTGCTCTATGAAACAGTTCCTGTAGCTGAAGGCAGTTATTTTCCTAGAGGTTTTCATCGAGAAAAATCTTGCCAGGAGGTCTTTCTTTGACACCAGCAGGTCCCTGTCTTGCTGCGGGGGCAGCCCCACCACGGGCAGGCACCAAGGTGCATAGTGAGGATTTCAGCAGCCACAAAATGAGCCCCTGGGAAGCAGGGGATCTTGGGCATCTTCCAGCTGTATCACCTCGGAGGGATCTCAGCAGCTAATTAAGCTATCAACTTTTCAGCATTTGAATGAGCTCATGCATCTCTGTACAGCATCACCATATGTTGTTTAGACAGACCATTACTGTTACTTCATTCAGGGCCAAAAAGCTGAAATTAAAATAAATCCCTCTGGAAACAAGCAATTTGGTTCCTTTGAAAACATGGACAGGTTGTCTCAAGGCCATCAAGCTTCAGGAACTTTCCACTCCCCCTGAAAAGTGATTCTGCCATTGGCTGCCTCCTGCTGTGCCTGGTGCCGTGCCCATTCCTGCTTCCCAAGCAAGCCATTCCCAGCACCCCGGCAGAAGACAGACAACATTTGACCCCGAGCAGCTCAGACCACTGCAGCAGACGTCGGTCCCCCTCCAATGATGTCACCTGAATCTGTAGGATATCAGACAGCTCCCAAAACATCTGTTGACTGAAATTTTTCTTCCTCCACCCCGACTCCATCACAAATGTTCTCAAATCACTGTTTGTTAAAAGTCTTATTCCCACCTTGACCCTTCCATAACCTTGTGTGATCACGTCATACCTGCATCTCAAACTGATGGATCCTTTATCCTCCACACACCTGCGTCAGAAGATCGCTTGGAAGTCTTGCTCATTTAGTTTACATTTTGTGCCCTTTCCCAGTTCAGACCACAATGGCATCTCAAAACCTCCTAAAGCCTAAAAGACTGTCCATGGTCAACTGACGTCCAAGGCCGATAGGAGCTACTGCTGGGGGCGGCCCAGCCATGACCACGAGGAGGGGCGTGTGATCAACTCTGTCTCCTCGCCCAACAGATGCCAAAGGCCCCTTCAGAGGAGAGCTACGATTTACCAAATAGCCCCTTTCTCCTGACGCGCATTGGCAGAGCAAATACCCACCGACGGGGCGAAGGAGCACAAAACACACTCACCATCGGCTGCCCGAGACTCTCCCGCCGTGTCCAGACTCACCTGGCCGGCTCATGGAGGTGGAGAAAAATCTATTTTGGAATTGGGTGAAAACAAAAAGCTTTTCTTTACTCTCCAGCAGCTTGCTGCAGCTTCTCCTTCCAAGCATTAAGCGCACTTTCCATATCAAAGGCAAGAGGCCGATCTGGCTGCATTTGACACTCAAAGGCTTTTTCCTTTTAACAGGTAGTGCCAGACGGGTCAGAGGATCCTGTAATCAAGAAAACACCAACACAACAGGCTCCCTCGGTGAAAGCTGCTCGTGTGTAGCAATATCTCATGGTGTCTGCAGAGTAATAAGCAGTGGAAAGAGTTGGTCAAGCTAAGAGAAAATGTGAATTGCTGAATTTGGTCTTACCGTGCAATAAAGCAAACCTCAGCACAGCCGACGAGCAGGGAAGGAAGAGTCAAATCAGAAGTTACAAGACATGCCAGAGCGAGCTGTGCCGTCCCCTGCTCCTGAAGGCTGACACATCTTCCAGCCAGCAGCAGCTTTTTACTCTGTGCTGGGTATCAGTGCGCACAATGTTTTCCTGTCACTGGAGGACCTGAAAGCACCTCTTGGTAATCACAATCAAGAAAATGCTCATGTAAGGAAATCATCCACCTTTTCTAGAGGATTCCAGCACTCTCTCTGCACAAACACTGTCCGAGCAGCTGGTCAAAGGTGACAACAAGAGGGCGGAGGTGACACAGGGTGAGAGAAGCGGGAGCATCCAAAAGAGCAGCTCCTTCTCCAGATCCACTTTGCCAAGACGAACTGGGCAAAACACACCAACACGCATCAAAAGGAACATCGCTTCCCAGGCAATCCTGCTTAGATGGCTCACTAGCTGAAGAAAATATGAATTAAGAGGGCTCTGTAGGGGGCAGAGGAACATGTCCTACCCTGGTCCTAAGTAATTGCATCACACTGAACTGTTCATTCAAACTACCACCTCAAGAAAAAGTAAAAGTTCATAAAGCCCTTTTCACAGAAACTTCCAAAAACCTGGGCTGCAGAGCTGCTCTCCCAACAACTGCAGCACGACAGGAAAAGCAGCAAAGATTTTACCTGCCTGTGATGTTACAGAGGAATTACAAGATTTGTGTCATTAGGAGTTGTTTGATTTGGATGCAAAAACCTAAAGAAATAACAGCAGAAAAAACAATCTAGGGGCTTTTGGCCACCCCAAAACTTTGTGAGGAAGACAAGACCAAGGTTAGACAGGGGCACTGAGGTCAAAATGAGAGGAACCAGAGCCTGGCTTCTGACTGGGAAGAAGGAGACACTTAAGAAACAACTATCAGAACCAGTAAGGAGTTATAAGAAGTAGTATTTTTTTAAAAGGTGTCAGTGTAATAAACCCCTGGCACGACACAAGCGGCACCGGGGCTTTGCACAAAGCAACATCTGTGGATAAAAAAAAAAAAAAAAAAAAAAAGGAAAGCGTTAATGCTAAGGATGGGAGCCTGAATTCCACAAAGTAGACAAAATAATCTCTTGGGAAGTGCTGCCATCCCCTGAGGAACTGAATTCCTCCCACTTTTCATAACACAGATACAAACTAAAAGCAACTAAATGTGTGTCAATTAAACTCTTTATCAAGGGTTCTAGAAAGGGGGGAAGGGCCGTGACTCAGAGCCACTGTAAAGCAGCTGTCACAATCTTGGCTCAAACCATCCAGGAGAAATTCAATTCCAGTTTGCTAATGCCATTATTAAGTAGTTTGGCAACACGATGCTACAAGGATCGAAACCCCGCGTTGAGTAATTGATGATTTCACACCAACAATACATCAGAGCAGCAGGGACGGGGAATGCTTCGCAGCAGGGTTCGCCCCTTCGCTTCGGGAGCACGTGGGGATCCCGCCAGCGCCCGGCACCGCCCAGAGCACTTCAGGCGTTGTCTTAAAGGAATTTGATCAAAAGGAAACAGCCCGACTTTAATACAGACACAAATGCGGTAATAGGAAACCAAAAGCACGTCCATCGACCTGATAGCCTCATTAAACCGAGAGGTGGTGGATTTATTCCATACTCAGAGCTTTGCATAAGGAATTCTGGAATTCCACTGGTCAAGTACCAGCCCTGTCTGCAGCCAGTGATGACAAGAACTGGTTTGCAGCGCAACAAGGAAAATGTCGTGATTGACCAAGGTGTTGACGTAGGACTTCCCCAAGTCACCTGCCCCCATCCCAGGGGCTTTCTGCCCAGCCTTGGGACAAGGAAAGTCTGTGCCCTGGAAAGCCCAATTCCCTGAGAAGCGTCAGAGGGGCCCAGCTCGAGCAACTCTACTCATCAACTGGTGTCATTTACTCTGGGCTTTACTGCAACAGTAAATTTCCAATTTAAAAGATTAAGAAGAACTGGGCTGTGAGGAGATCTGCCTGAAGGGCTTTTTTTCTGTGACTTACTCATTCCGTTTCCTGACAAGATCACTGACGGCTGAAAGATGTCAAAGCTGAAGTATTCAAAACAATATTGAAAATGGCTCAAAACTGGTGGTAGTGAGAGTATGAGGAGGGGCAGCGATTTCACTGTTTCAGCACATAGTTATTTAATTACTCACAGATAACTTTAAAAGTCAAAATGTTACCCTGGCACTGTGGTTCCACCTTTTCATGTTCTCCCAAAGACAGAGAGAAAGAGAAAATGCACATCATGGAGGAAAGGTCTGCAGCACAAACCAGCCAGTCCACGGAAGAGAGCCGTGCTGAGCTCAGTGCTATCTGTTGTGCTTTCTACACCCCAGCTCCTTGCCTGTATTAGGGGTTTGGGAATCTGATTAAATGTCCACACTCAGAAAATTAACACCGATTTAACATCACACTGCAAAGTCACTTGCAGTGTTTTCTGTTACACACATGTGCTTTCAACATCCTTGTTTGGACTGTTTTCAAGCTTTACCCAGTTGAAGAGAATTCTGTCATAAAGTTCATTACAATGATGTAATTTTCTGCATGTTCCAGTCCTTAAAAGAGATGGAAAGTCTTTGGTTTAGAAAATCATTAAATGCACGATTAGGAGCTACACCGTTAACAACCCCAGTGACCAGCTGCCTTTCAATCATTTCCAGTCACGTACAACATGTAAACAGGAATATGCTTAAATTAAACTCAAAATTATGATTACATTATTATGGCATAGAAATAATGCAGATGTTACCAAGCCGCATTAAGCAGTTAAGGTCAGACTAACGGCAACAGCTTCTTTCACAGGAGTCACGAAGCACTCGACACGAAACAGAATGATCCGGTGAGACACGAAATCATGCTTTACGGACAGGGAAAGCACAGGATCTAGCTAGGTCGGTTTTTTCTTTATTTGTTCTCCTTTATGGAAGGATTTTGTAGGCTACTGGTTGCTTGACTGACAAGTATATATGCACAGTTAACCTTCTTATTAGCTAAACACCTCCTCAGGGAAGTCTAAACCCCCTCCATAATGACCAGTACATATACTTTCTAATGCAGTTGATGGGCTTTGCCTTAAGAAAGGCTCAGGGCTAAAATGAGCTCAAGTAGCATATTACTTAGAAATCCTCCTTTGCTTTACAAGCACAGGCTTAGAAAAGCTTTTAGTGAGCTCAGACTTAACCCTCTCGCTGCCAACAACAGGCACATTGGCCGTGATGTTCTCAATGGCAAAGAGCTGGATACTGCACATTAAAAATACCAACTTAGGGTATTTACACGAGTGTCTAAATTTGTACTCTTCGCTAATTTGACTTCCTAAGTCACAAGCATACCATGAAGGGAAAGCTGTTTGATAATATGTTTCAAATACATGCAGGATACAGCTTCCAGATCTCCTTTTTCAAAGAAAGAAAGAAAACAGCAGGCAGCGAGGGTTGAAGGCTTCACACATCTTGAATTGCAGTGGGACATACGGCCATTCTTTCAGAGATCTGCAAGGGGACTCTCAGGAGAACTTCAAAATGCAGTTTATTTAGAAAACAGCCTCTAGCATACATCTTTTGTATCTGGTTTTCATTGCTTTTCATTACAGTTATTACTTTGACTGAAAACAGAGAACCAGGCTTGAGCCTTGGGATTCAGCATCAAGAAAGAGGTGTGCTGTGTATTGTTTAAGTGTCTGTGAGAACCAAGTGAAGACAAAATACATGGACTAAAGATACAGATATCAACCATGGTTTAGATCTAAAATGGAAGGTTGTTACACAAGCAGTGAAGGTAAGGTTTAATCTTGTTTTCTGGGAAATCCATTCATACTACTTCAGACAAAAGGATGAAATTTCAGTGTGTGAAGAAGTGATAATCTCTCTAGTTAGTGACTGTAGAAAGCAAAGTGATACCATGTGCAAAGGTACAGTTTCAAATAAGGAACCAGCACAAGATGAAGGTTTCAGGGAAAAAAAAGTATCAGTGATTTATCAAACGTAGACAAGGTCAAGACCTTTTATAGCACTTGCCCTCAGTACAAACAAGGAGCTGTTTTCTCTGGCTGACACAAGTAGTGATGTCCTCACTTGTTCTTAAGTTGTACGTACTCAAATTTAAGAGTCATCTTTAATCTAAGGATTGTTTACCAAAAGCTAGTTCTACCTAGAAGGGAACAGGAAGATGATAGCTCATGTGATTTCCAGCTCTGCCACACAGCACTGGGAATAGAAGACAGACAGATCAGTGACAGGTCTGTGCACCATGGAAACAAAGGGGTTCTTCCAGTCTGACCAGCTAAGAAACGCTGGGAGTTTGTGCAAGTTGCAGCGTATTCACAGAGGAGAAAGCAGAGGTTACACAATTAAGGTCAAGCAATACAAAAAACTATTATGATTTTGCTATCTCTTATGTAGAGCAATTCAAGGCCCAAGATACAGTAAGAAGATGACGCTACAAAATACAGTGCCTCATATAATCAAAAGAACTCGCTCTCCATCCTTTTAAGAGGCCATAAGAATGTTTCCTTCACAGTTAATTGCACTGGGCTGTGCTCATATTTACAACCCAGCTGGGAAGAAAAATGTTGAGGAGAGCGAAGGTGTCTTTGACCTTCACCTTCTCAGAACGATGAAGATGGCGCATCTGTCTAGTTCCTGCTCCATCCTAATTTCCATGGCATTGCTCTGCTCATTTAGGAAACATGAAAAATATGGTTGAGTCAATTCCTCTGAGTTATTCTGGAGGAGTCAGGCTCTTGGTGAGATGGAAGGTGATTGAAATTCTGTGGCTCCACTTTTTAAGTTATTGAAAACAGAAAACTGTCAGCTGCAGAGTCCTGGAAACAGTACAGTATCCTGGCAGAATATATTAGAGCCCATTATTTTGCTGCTGTTCTTTACTGTGCACTTTTAACCCTCCATATTCATGTAGGAGAAGGTTCCAGCCAGAGCTCACTCAAGCACACACGCACAAAGCCATCCCCGCAGAGCCAGACCACCCCTCCAACAGCACCAACCTCACCGCATTTCACTTCAACTTGATGTTCTTCAACACTGCAGAGGGAAAACTATGGAAGTTTGGGGCACTCAGGCCCTACAGGTGTTATTATCCTTGCCAAGCTGCCTTGGCCAGCCCTCACAGAAGCAGTCTGACATGATTTCAGATTGTTTCACACCCTGCACAGATCTAGGAGAGAAAGCCAGCAAGGGGAAGGGTCCAGTGCTCCATATTTGGAAAAAGATTTCAAAATACACAAGTCCTAGGGAGTCATAATAAGGCAGGAGACAACAGTCCAGGCTGAGATCAGAGGACTAGGACAGGTACCCCACGCAGAGCAGTCCCTGAGTGACATTATTACATTATGCAATGCCTTGTCCTCTGAAATATGCATTCACTTTTGGGGATCAAAATAAGACACTGGTTATTTCCAGAGCTCCGAGTCATCTGGGGTTGTTTATTCATTATACATGAGGGATATGAAATCCTGGCTGGTGTCATCACCCATCTCTGCTCACTGGCCCTCTTACTACCTTCAAAGCTCCATTTCCTGCCTATTCCAAGCCATGCACCATTAACAACCAGGAGCCAGCACTTCAGAACTTCAGTTAGCAAACTTATTTTTCCTATGCACTTTTTCTGTCCTTGCAGCCAGGATTGCAAACTTCAACACGTAGTTTTGCCTGCAGTTGAAAATGCCCCATTGTTTAATTTTAACATCCTTTCAGTATCACCCTTGCCTTGTTCCTGAGCTGCTACAGCTGAAGTAAGTGAAATTTGTTTGAATTTACAGCTGCAGCATGGATTTATGCTCCTCTAACTAATTTCAATTAGGAAATCAGTAGTCATAACATAGTGAAAGAAAGAAAAACCCACAGTATTTTAGAACATAAAGTCCAAAAGAGACTATTTTAAGGCACCTACCAAGGATCTGGGAAAGCTATGGTCAAGTTTTAGCTCTCCTACCAACTTTCATAAGCCTGTGCAAGTCACTTTGCCTTTCCATATCTCCGTTTTCCATCCATAAGATGGAGATAACAGATCCACCTTCCTTGGTCATGTTGTGGGAGCCTCCAGGAAGAAAACTACACGAAATATTTACAGCTAACCAGTCAGCTGTAACAGAACAAAATTATCTGTCAGAAAGTAGAGGAAGCAGCAATATATTTTGTCATGTTTCCAAGCTATTTGAAGTTCACACAGATTTAAAATGTGGTATTTGTTCTCCTTAACTGAATGTGAACATGGAGACCCATCCTGCCTCTGATTGTGACTCTCACGTTGAGTCATTTCAGGACTGGGGACCTGCTTCTCCTGAAGGCAAAGAGCAGCCTCGGTGACAGGGACTTCGTTTCATAAGGGAAGATGTTTAGCAAGCTCGTCACACAGAGAAATCAAGATTTCACTATTGGAAATAACTCCAGTTCCATCTATCACACTCTTCCTGTAGGGCTGGCGGGTGGGAGACAGACTCATCGTCATCTTCCCTCAAGCTAGGCAGTCAATCAGCTCCCAATGAGCTGGCCAAAGAGCCGTACAGCTGGAAAAATAAAGTGCTGCTGTCAGATATATGAACTCACAGACACCTCTTAAATACCCACTGCCAATTATGACCAATACAAAACCCTCTTTCCCCCTGCTGCAGCCTCAGAGCTCTGCGGGACAAGGTCTCCCCCAGTGTTCACCACCAAGCCCCCTCTGGTACAGGAGGAGATCAGAAGAACCAGAGGTCCTGCTATAGCTCTATTTACAGGCGTGATTTGCAATAACTGATTAATTTCAGAGGCACATCCACGCTTAATTCGCAGGCTGCGTTGAGCCCAGTTTGCCAGCACAGCTTGCCCAAGCGAACTTTCCACTCCATCCCAATTTCCAAGCCAGGGACCAAAACTGCCTGTTTTGTGCCTCCTGTCTCTTTAGCTCGGTGCAGCAACATGTGCCACCATGGTTGGAACCCACTCGGGAACTGCTCGGAGCAACTTGGTGTTCTCTGGCTTTGACTTCACTATTGGGAAGATCCTGCACAGGAGGCAAAGGGACAGGAGTACTCAGTCAGGAATGAGAAATGTGGGGTATGGTGTTGGAGCTCTGCCATCCAAAGCCTTCAGGACCGTAACAGCTTCCAAACATTGCAGGAATTAGGTGGAAAAACAGGGACAGGTTCAATTCGCCCCAAAGTTCAGCCAAAAGTCAGGTAGAGCTCACAGCACGTGACTCGGTGTCAGCGAATTGGAATGTTGAGGCACATAACCCACACTTCCCTGCGTTTAGGGGCAAGGGGTTGACCTGTCTGCGATGCCAGCGAGCAGATAAGGCAATCAGAGGTGCACTAAGGTAAGGAAGCACACTGACCAAGAGAGATAAATCGCTGAATTACATTCTGGAATTAAGACAAACTTTTAAACTTATTTTTCATAAGCAAAAAGCCCAGCTCTGAACTGATCCTCCCAAAACACGCAAGGCAGACAACTACCACAACAGGTTTGAGCAACCAGCTTCCCGAGACATTCCCCTTATGCTGCACAGACACTTTCTGGCTGCAGCTCTCCTGTTCCCCACGCAGGCTCTCGCTGTTTGTTCAAGTAAAACCTGAATCTGACCTTGAAAACTGCAGGCAAAAGTGAAACGTTATGTAACTAGTGACAGCTAAAATTAAACAAACATTACAGAAGCAGAAGGAAGACAGGCATCACGGAAAGAAAGGAAAGGTCTTCCACTCAACACGCACCGAAGCGGCAGCGCTCCCCAGGTGAGGGCTGCTGTTGACTGTACAAGTTTGCAATTACAAATATCGATGATATTCACAGGGATGGAATTAAAAATAACTATTTACTCAATTATTGGGCTACCCAAGCCTCACACACTCAAACAGGAGTTAGCGCTAAAACACCAGGAACCAAACTTAGGCAGACAGGATAATTAAAATCAGTAGGTTGTGATGAGTACATTTGTTTGAGTGTGATTTTGCAAGGGCTGAGCTGTGTCGTGATTTATCATCCGTAACCGTCGAGAGACAACAACGTGAAAACGAGCGTTATCAGCGATGCTTTGGGGGAGGCGGAGGGGCTGCATTTGCCAGTCAGCAGTTTTCTCAGGGATGTGAGCTCCTGTTTACTACCACTCCGCTTCGGAGCGCTCGCCGCGCTGCTCTGACTCATACATAATTATGAAGCCTTGGGAATACCAAGTTTCGTGGCAGCCAGCTGGGGTTATTTATGAGCCGTTCAGGCACCGGTGGCTCTGTGGGCACTGAAATGAGCTTATCGCTACCAGGAGGCGCCCGAGTCCCCGGGACAGCACAGGGGCAACATCTTACCCCACACCCAGGTGCTGGTCCTTGCAGGTTCCCACGGCCTGTGCCTTGCTCTCACCACCAGAAAGCCACAGGCACAACCTCTCCCGTCCCCATGGCATTTCACGAGGAGATCTTTCAGGACTTGTTTGCAGACACAGGCAGCCCCGGCCCAGCAGTGATGGCAGAGGGAGGGAGATCTCTCCAGGGGAGGCAGCGGCACTGCTGGGCTGGCAGCAAGTGGCATCGCTCCCCGGCACGTCCCATGGGGTGAATCACAGTGTGGGTGAGAGGGGAGAGGAGGGGAAAGCAACGGTGGAAAAAAGCAGCTGCTGAGGAGCAGCCCCAGCTCTGAGTGTTGTGCTGCGGGCAAGGCCAGCGTCCTGAAGGTGCTGTATCTATTAACCTGTCTTAGGGTAGAGTTTGTTCATAAAGAAAATTACTTTTTTATCATTTGGAAACGCTTGCAGTTTGGGTTTGGTTTTTCTGTTTGTGGGGTTTTAAACCCATAAAAGTTTCTGCTCTACGAGGACAAGCAGGGCTGGGCTACATGGCCCTGTCCACCCACGTCCTTCAGACCAGGGCTGCAATCCAGTCACATACCTGCACACACCATCATTATCTCCTGAGAATTAAACTCCCTCATACATCTAGCTTGTCTGTGTGACCAGGTCTACGCTGCTGCTTTCCAAGAAAAAGCTGCAAGGAGTGGTGTAAGAAGGAATAGCAGCCTTGTTCCAGAGTCTTCAAACCAAGAGATCCACACCACAGGGTTTTTTTCCTCTGGAATTCACTACACTGCCCATTGCAGTACAGCCACAGCACAATGATCTGCCCAGGAGAGTTACAATTTCCTCAGTGAAATTCTGGGCAGTTCTCTTACAGCCCTTGCACCACTGTCTCTAGAATGGCTCTTTTCCTTCCCAGGGATGTTGTATGGCTTTCTCCTGCACACATCCCAGCCAGGACTCCCTCACCTCATCCAGCTCTGACCTGCTTTCCAGACAAAGCTCAATGGGAAGTGGTCTTCCCGTCCTTCCACCTGCATTCACAGTATCCCAGCTGGCTCTCACCAGGGCTATTTAATCCCAGAGGTTCCAGGGTGCTTTTTGCATCTGTTACTGAGAAGAGCAGCAGCCTGCATCACACGGCCAGAAAAAACCTTGTGCTAAACAGCTATCATACAGAAAAGCAGAAAACATGTTCTTAAACTGAAAGATTGAACATAACTTTACTCCACTGCTTTGTTTGAAGGCAGTGTTATCCTCGTGTTTCAAAATGACTCCAAAGGTGTCCAGTTAAATTCATCCAAAGTGAAAGAACAGAAACTGCAGCTCCTCAAGTGAAAACAGGTATTTTTTGGAATACCCTGAAGAGCGCCATTCGTTTATGGCAGATGAAACAACAAGCTTCAACAGAAGTTCTTTTATACCTCTGGTTTGTGGATGATGGCATAAATATTCATGAAGCATTCAGTGAACTGTACAATGTGCCATGAACATCAGCAGAACTAATTGTGTCAGTAATTAAAGGTGTGTTTTATTGCACCTACATCAGAGAACCTTCACAGCTGCTGATCCTGCTGCGATAGGACACTGCTGCCCGCAGAAGATGCAGCAACCACACTGCAACAAGAAGCATCACAGATTTTTACATTCATCTTTACTGCTGCACATTAAAGCTGTCAAGCTCAAGACTATTAAAATTTGTAAAGCTCTACAAGATAATTTGGAAATTTCCGTGCTGCCACATTCATTTGAAAATCACCCAAATTGGCTACTGCATTTCAGAACACAAACCAGACCTGAGATCCTTCCAGTACATTACCAGGTACTAGCCAGAAAGGCCACTCCTGGGGGTGCATTGTTTCACACCTACTCACACATGTAATTTACCTCATGCAACTGGATGATAGGTAAGCCTCATATCCGGAGCTGCCTTAACGATACTAGTGTTCAAATTCCCAAGGACAAGAAAGGCTTTCAAGAAAAATGCTAATAGGAGCTCATGACCCACCAGCTACTCAAAAATTAAGGAGATTTGATAAATGCAACTACTTGAAAAATACACCAAAACCACCACGTGCCTGTTTGTTCCTCTGTGAATGCCAAGAGTTTAAAAAAAAAAAATTAATTCAATGTGTTAACAGCTGGGCTCAGTGGTTTGGGTTTTTCTGGCTGCTGTTTCTGAATAAAGTTCTCAGGGGACCTGAGGAGTTGCAGGCAGGGATGACAAGCATGAGCACAGCAGCAGCAGAGCTCCAGCAAGAACTTAATGAAGCCCGGGATCCCCTGGCTTACAGGGAACGGCAGACAGACAGACAATGCAGCGACATCGGATCACGAGAGTCAGAGGCAGCAAATGGGGAATTCGTTGATTGTTTCTCATAAAACAGGAATAGGAGGCATGGAATGAAGTGACAAGTAGGGAGTTACACTAATGGATGGAGATCCTTTTGACACTGCACATAGATAAACAGCAGAGGAGTGATGAAATATATTTAGAGAAACGATCAAAAGCCAATCAACACAACAACTTAGAGAAGTTCCAGCTCGGGAGCTCCTGAAACCACAGGTTTCCCAGGCCAGAAGGCGATACTGAAAGTGTCCTACTGCCCTTATCTTGCCCACTCATCCCCAGGACATCCCCCATGGCATAGTGGGGCAGTGGCTCCAGCACCATCAACCACTCAGTGAGAGGTCTCCATCCCTGGATCTGAACCCCCACTTCAGCCTTGTTCACTCTGCCCTGGGCCACTAAGGGGCAGGAGAGAGACTTTGTCAGCGGTGTGGCACTCCCAGATGGGCCACAAGCACAAAAATCAGAGCAGAAAAACAAGATTTTGAAAATCAGTATTTGCTGACACTGTGGCAAGAGATATGGATGGAGGTTTAGACATCGCTAAAGGTGGGGAGACAGTCTGGAGATGGGACCGAAGCAGGAAGAAGCTGCTCAGGGACATGAGAGCCCCTCAGAACAGGGGCAGGAACAGCAGAGGAACAGACTGGATTGCAGAAACAGGCAGCCGAAAAATGAAGGAAAAGCTGATTTCATCTGTATAGATACATTCTGATTAGTACTTTATGTTCACTTAGTGGGCATAAAAGAAATTACCGATGGGCTTTGCTTCATCTCCATGGGAAACCACCACTCCCTCTTTGCTCAGGCAGGGATGATGCAGCCACAGCTGCCGGGATCCTCCGGAGCATCCCCAGATCCTAAAGCATCCCCAAACTCCCAGTGCCCATGGCCTCCCCGCACCAGCCTGGCTAAGGGAAAACACTTACAGAGAGTTTACACCAAACTCATTTTCCATTGGAAAATCTTACTGTATTAAAACCGCTTTTAAATAACCAATTGACAGCATTTCATTAAACACCGTCAAATATGTCAAAACCAGGCATTTTTAATATTAATTTTCAATTTCCATGTTTGTTGTTATTTTTAATACAACACAGATTCAGCACAGAAATCATTTTGATTGATCTTAGATTTTCAAAAGTTCACTTAAATCCTGCATTTGAATTTAATGCCATTCACCAGGTTTCTCATTTCTTTTGCGACCCTTTCTGGAAGCGCACTGAAGCGAGCAGGAACCACAAACAGGACTCCCAATAACCCTTTCCCTGCTCTGTACCACCTCTCCTTGCTATGACCTGCCCCACACAGCAAATCCTCTCCTTGTGCAGAGTCCAGCTGCCTTCAGACTGCCGATGGACCTTCCTATAGCAACTGAGACCTGAAGCTGGGATTATTCCCATTTTAAAAACAAACCTAGACCTGTAAAGTCAGATTTTGAACGGCCACAAGAGCAAGAATGAAGTGTCCCCAAACATACGCTGCCACCGGCTATCCTAGTCCTGCTCCCTGAGCTCTGCAGGTAGATTGCCTCGGTCAGAGACCACTCAGATTTAAATCAGGCTTATTCTGTAATGAAGATTAATGGCTTTAGTTAGAGCTCAGCATTAAAAATTTTTTTAAAAGTCTTACTTTGAAAACAACCTCAAGAACTGTACTTTTCCAGCCTGCCCTAAATTAAAGGTTTTTTCAAGGGACTGCTTCCACAAATTAAAAGATCATTTGAAATATAAACCTTTCTTCCACATCACAAAAGCAAGGCAAAAAGAAACCCTATTCTGCTCCTTCCTGGTAATTGCACAACGGCTCAATATAAACCTGGTCAATGGAATTCAATCAGCTGATCATCAGAGGTAGCGCTGAGCAGAATAGGTCATTCTTTCTTGGGGACATTTTCCTGCTAGTGAAACAAAGGAGCATCTAGCCCATATCCCTTCCTCACTCACGCACTTGGAGCTCTTGCTGAAATTTCATGCTTAATGGGATTCTGAATGATCACTGGCTACTGCTGGAAATAACCTCAGCTCACAGCTCTGCTTTACAAAGCCGGTTCCTAGAGGGTAAGCCATGATCCTTGGTCATTAACTGAGGATTTTAGGGAAGGAAAATGGAAAACTGATGATAGAAGAATTGCTATTTAATTCATGATCTTCTGGGCCCTCAGTTACAGTGACAATAAAAAGTAGAATAATCAATCATAGAACCACAGAATTGTTTGGGTTGGAAGAGACTTTTCAGCTCCTGGAGTCCAACCCTTGCCCCATCCCTGCCAGGGCATCACTAACCCCTGTCCCTCAGCACCACATCTCCACGCCTTGGAAACCCCTCCAGGGATCAGGGGGACTCCAGCCCTGCCCTGGGCAGCCTGGGCCAGGCCTGGACAACCCTGCAGGGGAAGAAATTGTTCCTCATCTCCAACCTAAACTGACTCCCCCTGGCTCCAATCCCCTGAGCCTCCTTTTCTCCAGGCTGAACAAGGCCAGCTCCCTCAGCCGCTCCTCACCAGACTGATGGCTTTTGAGCACATGGTATTAGCACTGCATCTTCTCCAGTGCAGGAGCCACCCACAAGGAGCAGGGTTGCCAGGCAGGAACACGGCAGCATTACCCAGACAGCAAAACAGAGCAAGCTGGCCCTCACCAAGCGGCACAGAGGCACAGCTCCTGCTGCCCGGTGCTGGTTTGAATTTTATTCCAATCAGAAAACAGGGCAGCAAATGGCTTATCATGAAATTTGCACATTTTATTTTTCTCACCAAAGGAAGGAACTCACTCGCTAAGGAAACAGCTGCATTTTCCTTCCTCTCACAAGCAGCACAAAACACCAACAATTTACAATCCGTGAGCACCAGACAAGCTGAATGAATTCACTGACGCTGCAGGAGAGGCTGGGGGATGCTGCTAGGCTTGGGGAGGAGTGGGGGTATGGCAGGGGTAAGAGTAAGCTGTTTTGTCCTGACTTGCTTTTAAGGTGCAATTCACCAGCAATTTAACAGCTTAGAGCCCTTCTCTCAGAAATATAATTACGGCTGTAGGTTTCATATTTACCAGTTTGCCAGCTGGGTGTTGGGCACCGTGCTGGGAGGCAGCAAAAGGTAAAGCTGGGTTTGGCCTTTCTCAAATCCCTCCTTTCTTCACCTTTAGTTTATCTACAGTTCCAGCAAAACAGAAATCCTAAAACCGCACCGCAAAAGTGATATTTCAGTGACATCTGAAAAAAGGCGTTTCAGATCCCACAGCCTCCTCCAGCTAACAAAGGCGACGGCCTCGCGCAGCGGGGCAGCTACCACCAGGAACAGTGGAGACACTGCTGCTCTGGCTCCTGATTTCTTGAGTGGAAAAAAAAAAATCATGCAGAAGTGCTCTCCATTGCCATCAAATCAAGACTTAGCCCTATCTCCAAGCAACTAACGTCACCGAGGCTCAGCCTCGTTTCATTAAGCCAGAAGTGCTCCTGCTTCCCATCAATGCCATCGGAAGGGGAAGTTCTCCAACCTCATTTGTCTGAAAGAAAAAAAAGCACTAAACAGCAACCACTGCGTTCAGAGCACTGTCACGGTGTTAACTAATTACTTCTTACAGCAAGCTGAGACTGGAGTAAATAATTATCTGCTGCACAACTGGGAGAAACCAAGACACTGATGCTGAGGGACTTGCTTGGGCACCGAGATGCAGAGCAGCAGGTACAGCCAAGCCCAGCACGGGCTCACATTTACTCACCACCCTTATTTCTGCTCTAGTTTCCAGGTGGTACCAGCACCGCCGAGCCCTCAGCCCAGGACGCTTGCCCCACTCCCCGAGGCCAGTCCAGCGTCCGCTCATCCTTGCTCAGGAAGAAAGAGTGTGGCTTTTAAGCAACCTTTTTCTGCCCCCACCCGCTTCTTCCCCTTTCCTGATGTCTCCTTAAGTTCCTTCACTGCTGCGCTGGGTCAGAGGGGTCCCCCAGCTCTGCTGGCTCAGCACCCAACGGCACAGGCAGCCCCTGCCACCAGCACCCAGCAGGTGACTGCTCAACCAAGAGGTCTGGATCTTCCCCCAGTAAAAATCACCAACAAAACTCCCATGTCTCACTCTCAGGAGACTCTGAATTCAGCTCTTCAGTGCTGACATCACATACAGATTTGCTGCGATGGCACTTCTGAACCCGAAGGTGTTGCTTTATTTCTAACAGCTTGGAGGGTACAACCCACCCACAGCCCTGCAAGAAGCTGCTTTGAGGGTGTCGGCACCACGGGGATCAGCCATGAGCCGCCTGCCCAGGCGAGCGAGAGCTCCCTCTGCCTTAAATTTCATCAAAACTAATATGAGTCACCATCTTGGGTTTTTATTAAAAATATCAACATCAACCACACAACTTTATACCCCCACTGGTATCTGTCAGGATGGAACACCACTTTAGGATCCTGTTGATTACCCCCACGTTGCAGATTTACAGCCTTCCTGTCAAATTCATCCTTCCGGTTTGAATTTCATTACCAGGCAACTACATTCTGTGTTTTCTGTTTGTGGTGTTTGAAACACCAGGAGGAAAATCTCGCTGCAGTAACACACGGAAAAGGATAAATCCTCTTTTGATCTTCTGGGACATCAGACTCTCACTACTGCACTGACACCAGCACAAGCTCTATGACCCCACGTTCCTCCAGGGTCAGAAAAGGCACCCAGGACACAGGAAATACCACTGCTTTAATTAATTATTTTGTTTATGCTTTTTAAATTAGGGAGTTAATGAGCCTTGGATTGTGAACGGAGCACTGCTGAGAAGCTGGAGAAGCAGCAGGTTTGAAATCCCTGCCTGGCACAGCCTTGATCTGACCCCTACTTTCTTCACCAATATACAAGATGTAGCAGTGACGTAGGACTTGGGGTTTTGCTTTTTCCTTCTTGCAGTCTTAGCTCAGATGGGAATGCAGCCCCAGATTTCACCAGTATTTCCACAACACCAAGCAGCAGCATGCAGCACAAGAGCAAGCTGAGCAGACCCTGTGCACTGGTGTGGTGACAGCCCCCGAGGTTCTATCCTACCACCCACAGACCACCCCAGCAATCCTAGTTACGGAAGGACAGCGGAACTCGCTTTAGGAAGTTAAGAAAGAGCAATTCCCATGGGGCAAAGCCTCATCCAGGAGGTTAGTCCCAATACAGTGGGTTAGTTAGTCCCCAATACAGCACTGGTAGGACAGACAAACTGGCCAGCAGTGGCACTTCTGCCCCTGGCAGCATGTCCCGGAGCAGCCCCATGCCAGGGGTCTGGTGCTCGGGGGCTGCTCTGCAGAGCCACTGCTGGAGGTGCAGGCTGAGTGGGTGGGGGACTGATCCACCTCTGGCAGTGACAAACACCTGTGGTTTTACTGCTATGTGAACCCAGTGCGAACATCAGCGTGCTCTATGGCAAACAAACGTATGCCCACGTGTAACACCAGAAATGCATCACTGAATTCTCTTTCTTCAGCCACTCAGGCTTGGCAGGTTTGAGATGAAGCTTGCTGGCATGAGGCCATGGGAACGCCCTTGGGCACGTAGAAAGACACATAGCAGCAAGCCACCAGCCCCTGTCACCTCTCCATGAGGGATGGCTCTGGGCCTGGCTCAGTCTCCAGACTTCACATTGGAGCACAGAGGCGACATCAGCCACCATGCTCAACGCGCGCTTATCCCACAGGTGTGGGAGTACCAGAGGTTTTAGGTCACAGGCAGCCCCAAGTACTCACTTGGCCAACTGCTGACGCTCCACCTTGGCCGAGAACCGCCTGCGAGCGCAGCGGCCTGAGCGCTCCTGGAGCCGCCGCAGGAACCAGAGGCCCTCACTCCCCGGTCGAGGCAGCGCCCACTCCCCGTGCGTCCCTCCCACAGCGCCGATGCAGCTCCTGAGCCCCTGCCAGGCACCGTTACCTGCTTCCAGGACCTGGAAACGGAGAAGCAAGAGAAGCTGAGTCCACCAGCGCAGTCGAGGTGGGTAGAGCTACTGGACCTCATGTAAATACATTATTGATTTTTTCTTCCTCCAGATGGTGCAATTCAGAAAAATTGTTTTTAAATTATGCCTTGCAGAAACACCGAGAAGTGCAGCTAATAACAGGCATATTTCAGGTGAACGCTGACCTCCTTTTCCTCCCCATCAAGCTAAAGCATCCAAAGCACTGCAAGCACTTTATATAAATTACCTGCAGCCCGTGAACTTGAACAGAAGGCACTCTAATTGGAACTACAGCGCCACAACCTCTGCCTACTGCTCGTTTATGTTTCCAGCAGGATTCGGAGATGGCTACAGAAAACAACTCAGATTAATTGCAGTGTTCAGTGTAATTCTTTTCCTTCCTTTTAAAGCCAAATAACGAAGCGCACCTAGGAAAAATTAATTTGACTGATGAGCCCATCTTATTTCTACTCTAAAATGGCCAGAAAGATTTCAGCAAACCTTGGGGAAAACCAGAGACATAGTTTTCCCGCCAGCTCCCGACAGCTGCCATCAGGGACAGGCACCCAGAGCAGCACCCTCCCCACCAAACTGCAACTTTAATGAGTCCTTCATGAAAAGTTCTGACTTTTGTCACAAGATGTTGGTTTAAAACCGACAGGTGGAAGAGCTGGTAGGACCCAGTGGAATCAGGGCTGCTCTGCTCTGGGGGGTGCAGGAGGTGGGTGGCCTCTGCCAGAATTGGAAACTGGGGAAAAAACTGACATTAGCATTGCCATGTTGTGAAACACCGGAGTATCTCTTCTGGCGCTTCCCACCAAAAGTGATGGAAAGGCCCCAACTCCTCCAGCTGAAGCTGGAATAGGATTTTCCACACCAAAACAAAGGAGATGGTGAACACACACAAACTTCTCTCCCCAAACCTGCTGCCCACTTGTGAATTAGCGTCAAACCAACCAGTGTAACCAGCACCGCTGTTTCGCTACCAAAAGCCACATGCAGGACGACTCCCTGGGGACACTAAAGCAGGTTATAACAGATTTTGTGCTCAGTTTGCTCCTGATTTCTTTATGTACCAGTAAGGCTCTGGAGCTACAAGGACTGTCCATGATGTGAATGTTTGCACAGAGCTGATCTCAGAGAACATGCGAATTTCGTGTACGCTCCTGGGTATTTTTTAGCCAATTTCAAACTCAGGATTCTTTAACACAGAAGCATGCCCCTGTAAATCACCTCCTCTCAGAAAAACTGACCAAATATTCTGGTATCCAGCTCTCAGCAGGTCCAGGCTGGACCAGCTCAGGAAGGAGGGATGAATTTTGATACTGCAGCTCCTTAACCAAAACATCTTGGCGGCACCACGCTGTGCTCGGCCGGCACAGGTCTGAGCTCCCCTGGGGTAGCAAAGCTTCAGCTGCAACCTCACCACCCGCTTCCCTGCTCGTAAAGACAGACAGAAGCTAATGGGCCAGCCACAGAAAAATTAAGACTTAACTTTTTGGCAGTTTTCCCAGTACTTTAAAAAAAAATAAAATGCTGTAAAAGTAGGTCACCCTACAATATGGAATTTCCCAGATATTTGCACCTTCTGGTGGAAAGCTAAACACTGGGGGGGATGGATTTGCACCCACGCTCTGCCTCACCTCAGAGATGCTCTCAGGGACTTGGTGCAACTTGGCACTTGCAGCAGTTGATGGGTTTAGCACTAAACAAACCCTCACCAAACACCCCCAAACATCTTCTCAGGGAACTCTTCATATCTGTATCTATGACTCTGCCTCTTATTTTATAAAATAAGAGAAAACACTGGGGTGGGGCGGGGAGGATTGGTAACATAACAAAGACAAAAATACTACACTAGGTCAAAGACTAAACAAATACGTAAAAAAAAAATCCAAGGTTTTTTTTTTAAATACCAATTGTTAATAATTTGCTGCCGTGCTTTTGAACACAATGACAGTTCTCTCTCCCAGTGGCTCAAACTCAGCTGACGGAGCAGGAGGAACTCTCCTGTACCCAAACACATTTCTTTGCCTGGTAGAAGAGCTTGAGTTGTGCTGGGTTATCATTAATTACTACCCTGGATCGCTCCCCACTTCCTCACAGCAAAAGGCCTCCACAGAGAAAAGCTGTTGTGGCCTCGCTCTTGACAGGCAGAGGGGGATTTACAGGGCTCTCAGATTCAAAGATATTTTGTTTACTTGTTAACTAGATTTATTTTAGCATTTTTCTTTAGTTATAGTGCACTGACTTGGAGCCTTGACAGCCTTTACATAACAGCTTTTATCTGACCACTTTTAAATATTTCTAAAAATCTTCAGAAACTTTAAGGTGGCAAAAACTAAATGGGAGGAAGGAAAGTAAAGTTTGCTTATAAATCTCATACAGAAGGTTGGTTTAAGGCAACTTCATTTTGAATAGAAATTAAGCTATTCAGAGTTTCTCTCACCTCCAGAGTAACACTTTCCTTTAGAACAGACATTAGTGAGCACATGCTGGGGGCACAAGTATATTTTTGCTGGTCAGTCATGACTTGATTCATAACAGGTATAAATTGCCCCTCCCTAAATAAAGGGCTGTACAAGTTCAACCCAAGTACCTCTCCACACATGGAAGTGAAGCCATCCTGGCAAACTGGGGAAGCCATCAGCTCCCAGAGACTGTACCAATCTGCACTTAGAGGGGCACAGCCGCAACACCCCCAGGTGCTTCTGTTCCCTTCCCCTTCCCCAGAATGGGGAGGGGGCACAACTCCCTGACCCCCAAGGTGTGTCACTCCTTCTCCATGGTCTCTGCAGGGTCTGGAGAAGGCCCCTCACCAGAGTTATACAGCGAGACCACTCACCAGATGATCACAGAGCTCACCAGGAGATTCCTAAAAGCAGAGACTCTTACCTGAGGTGGTGACAATAGCCAGGAGCACGTGGGGAGGATGGGTGAGCTGAGCCCCAACAGCACCCTCCTGCTGGAGCAGCATCAAGCCCCAGGACACAAGACATCTACTCCCCAGCAGCTCCAGGGCACAGCTCAGAGGGTTAAATAGAGGGGGAGGGGCTCCCAGGTGCCTCTCTTTTAGCCATCAGCACCACCCTGAGCCCACACACCCATAGGCACCGAGCCCTTCAGGGCTGCTATGGGGCAGGGAATGGCACAAAATCCTCGTTCCCCCAGTTTCCGGAGAAAGGCATCAATGGGTAACACCTAACCCAGCTGGATCTGCCATGCACAGCTGCCCCTCCTTGAACCAGCTGTGGGAGCTACAACTGCACAAGCACATATAATTCTTTTGTAAATGAGGTTCATTACCATTTGATCGATTTTCTGTGCATAAATATTTGCAGAAGCTCTTTATCTCCTTTCTCAGAGCTGCATCTTTCTCTTCAAACGCTCAGCCAGCTTTTTTTCATATTAACCATGAAGAAAATGCTGTAGGCTTAAAAAATAAAAAACAGCAAAGCATGGCAACGCGAGGAGCATTATTAGCACAGCGCACACCGGGAAATGCCCCGTTACCGGAGCTCTGGGCTCCACTCGGCCGGGAAAGAGAAGTCTCACGTGAGATACCACGTTACAGCTCCATTTGGCCCAAGGAAATTAGCAGTTGGGTCATTAAACCGCTCGTTTGTGTCAGGGCTTGGGCTCAGAGCAAACATAAGACTGCAAGGCTGCAGCACGCAACCACTTTGCTAGGAATTGCACTGGGAATCACATTTCTAGAGGAGGGCTGTTTTTGAGGGCAAAACCTAAGGAATATGCAGACTGTCAGCCTGCACCAGCCTGTCTGATGCCCTGCTCACCTAAGGATGCAGCGGAGTTGTTACTGAAAAGCCTCACCAGCACTGTCCCACGTCTGTTACCCGTGCTCAGGTGTCTGAGGCTGGAGCAGGGCTCCCACCCAGCTCCCAACCGCCCGTCCCCGGCCACAAACCCTCTCCTATTGGCAAACAGAAAGAACAGAAGAGTTAATGTCTGGTCTGATGACCGAAACTGGCTCCCCACTTCCCTGTAAATGCTTTTTTTCCCATCCTGTGCTGTCCAAGGGTAGCAGGGAGCTGGCTGCCTGGGATAGAGTACTACAAGGCTAAGGTTATTTCCAGCCCTGGCAGTGCTCAACGCCTCATGCACTTTGCTCCTCAGCCACGGCCGCTGCAAAGCCCAGAGCTGGGGAAGAGCGAAATGCATTTTTCAGGACCTGAAAAATACATCATGGGCCCTGCAGCGATAGTTACTCCTCTGTCCCTGGGAATCCATCTGTTTTTCACCTTGTCACAGAGCACAAGCAGCAGCATCCTTCCAGCTGCCCCGGCTCCCTGGAAACCCATCGGTGGAGCCGGGACACACAGGTCAAGCGCTTCTGCTTCCAAAGCAAGGGAATGGATTTGTCCTTTCTGCTCTCTTTAATTTTTGAAGCAGACAGTTTATCCCTGCTGCTGTGCCAGTCACCTTGGGCTGTCCATTACATGTCCTCGTAACCCCGCGGGGCAGGGCTGTGAAGGTGGCAGCAGGGCTTTCTGTGGGGTTTTCTGCAGCTCGTGGCATTAGGCAGCTCCACATCTCAGATGCTCACCCAAACAGACAAGGATCACCCTCTGCCACAGGAGGTTAAAAGCTTTTCCATTAGCAACTTTTTTGGATGAATTTTGTAAAAAGATAAAGCACTATGAGAAAATAAAGCCTTGTCATTTACCTCCACAAATAATTCAGGGCTGATAAGGAATCAATCAAGGCAGAGCAATTGGATGCAAGGTCTTTCAGAGCAGCATCAATGGGAAAAGCATATAAAACTCTGGCACTTTAACGGCCTCTCTGCATCGGTAGCAAAAGAGCGAGGCTGCCAAAGGGAGCACAGCCCGCTCCTCTGGTCGGAGACTCGCTGGGCTTGAAAACAAACGAGAATTGAAGCAGCAGTAAGGAAGGAATGAATTCCGCAGAGAAATCGGAGAACGTGCCACCAAAATAGAACATTTGTGCTCCAAGCCCAAGCTGAAGCACGGCAGGCGCAGCGCCTCGGGACAAGTGGAACACCAGGCATCACTCGGGCCTGAGCAAAAGGGACCTGGGCAGCAGCTGGGAACTAACAGAGAAGCTGAGAACGCTTTTGTGCGTCCGGGAGCCTGAAAGCAGGATGGCGAGGGGCTGTCAAGGGGCTGCCACGTGTCTTCCAGCCCGGCAGCGGGCAGAACACAGGTCCGGCCGCAGCCCCTGGGAAGGGTAAGGGCCAAGGCCAGTACCCGGCAGCTGCCCACCCGCAGAGAAAGCCAAACCACCTTCCTGGAAACCCAGCTGTGGCCCTGGTCTCCACAAACCCTTTCTCTGAGCTTTCCTTGCGCAGCAGCAGCAGCAGCAGCAGCATGCGGACAGAGGCACCCAAGGGAGGAAGGGAGGGAGGCAGCTCGGCCATCCCCTGCATAGGACACCCTGGAGCACCCCGGCTCGAGGCAGCGGGCGCCAGGGGCTGATCCTTAGGGAGGGTCGGCAGCTCCACGCCCGCAAACGCGCCCGTGCCTCTGTAGAGGGAAACGTTTGATCCCCGCACACAGCAGAACCGGTTCCTGACATTTGCAAAAGTTTGTATTTCACACGCCTGGTGTCTGGCAGCTAAAAAAAAAAGCAAAAAAAACTGAGTGGAAATGTACTGTCTCTTCCCCCAGAGACAGTGCCAGTGACCTCAGATTACAGTGGTGTCCCTTCAAATGTCAGAATCATTTACAACATTTCTGTTTACAAAGCAGCAGCAAACGTGGCGCTCGGCTCTGAACCACGTCCTGCCTCCCGATAGCGATGTCCCTTTTCTCCAGCCTTTCCTAACCCATCATGGGAGCAAATGAAATTATTTTCCCTTTGAAAGGATCTAGTCGTGGGTATTCTTCATTTCCTTTGAAAATATAATGGGATTTTTTTTTTTAGAGGGAAAATACTGTCCACTACATATTCAGTACTTTTAAAACCTCAATTCTAAAGAGTATCAAAGATCAGTGCCACTCTGCCAAGCGCCTTTATCTGGGAACTTTGTTTCTCCAGCTAATGCAAACTAAAGCTCAAAGGTATCAGATGGATTTAGAGTGTTCTGCATTTAATTGGCCTTTTGTCTGCGCCTGGCTCTTGCCAGCCAGTGTTGGCTAGTTTAGGCTCTTGGCCAAATCAGGTTTCCAGCCGGTAGGCAAAGTGAGCAGTTTATTCACTGGAAAAAAAAACAATCAAAAAACCCCCAAATAAATCACAGAATCAGGTTGGGAAAGACCTTTAAGATCATGGAGTCCAAGGTGTCCAAACTTCAGTCAGATTCAGCAGGAAGATTTTGGCTGCATAAACAACCACAAGGCAAGAACTGGAGAAGCAGCAAATGAGCACAGAAGGTATTTAAGAAAGCCGGGAGCGTGACCGCAGGTGACACTCGCCCAGGGGGACGGAGCCCAGCGGGGGATGAGGCAGCACGTCAGGGGCTCCTCCTCCACCTCTGCCCCCAAGAACAGCGACTGGGCAATACAGAAACCCCTGGGCTGGGCTCTGCCCGTCCCAGTGTCCCAACTGGGTGCCAAGGACCAGAGCGAGGCAGGCTGCCACTGGGCCTCTCTCCCCAGAAGGCGAGCGCGGCAAAGGGAACTAGAAACACGGTTTTCTCCAAGGCCCCGTTATCGCTCCAGATAAGGCAAGAGATTAATATTAAAGCAGATAAGTGCTCTAAATCTTGCCCCCCTTCCTGAAATGTTTGTCTCATTAGTCAGACAAACATGAAACAGAATACACAAAACAAGGAATAAACGCAGCAGCAAAATGTAACACAGGCCTGAAAGCTGGGAACAAAGAGGTTTAAAAGGATGGGGTTAGATCATGGCAAAACTATCAAGAATTTAATTAATTTGTGCATTCAGAGCTCTCAGCTCATCACATGGAAACGAGAGTCAGGTCTGTGGGGGGCAGACCCCAGAACATGAGACAAAGAAAACACCCCTTCAATGACAGTGTTCACAGATGAGCTTCAATGGGACACTACAGGACAACAATTAGGACAATGTAAAACCGATTTTCTTCATTTTTAAATTTAACTTTGCTACAATTAAACAAGTGTGTATTAACTGGTTTCATAAAATCAGCCAGAAAACAGTCTTTCCTTTATATTGACCATCTTGTTATTTAGAAGAGGGCAGCTGGACTGCTGGGAACACCAACTCCTAGAGGCCAACCTGGTCAAAGCTCCCACTGTCCAGGTCCCAGGAAGTCAAATCATCATTTAAACCATCACAACTGCAGTTGGGGAAAGCTGTAAACATTTAATGATTACATAAAACCTATAAACAGGGAGCATCCTCATTTTTTTTTGAGCAATACGAGGGTTCTCTTTCTGCCTCAAGATCAGTGTAAGGAGAGACACTGTCTTGCAGCTGGTCTGAGAGGAGACCCCACCACCCTGACCCTGGCCTCCCAAAAAGCACCTTGCTCCCAGGAGAAGCCTGAACCCTTCTCTTTCTGGCACCCAGCAGCAAGCAGATGGGCAACTCAGGCTGTGAAGAAGAGACTGGATTTTACTAGATTTTCCTTATTCATAGACTACTTCTACTTTGGGGGTGGAAGAGGACACAAATGCTTCCCCATCGTGCTTCCAAATGCAAGGATGAAAATGCTAGTCCTAAAATCGTACATAGCAGTTCAAACAGAAGTAATTTGCTAATTTCCTCAGGCACACAAAGCAGCAACTCAATAAAAATAAACACGCTAATGAATGTATTTAGTCTTGGCCATTAGATTTCATAAATATTTACTGCTCAGTATTCAGAGTCCAAATTCACAAGAATGTTAACGACTGAAATAAGAAAGATGAAGGGAAGTATTTTGTTCCGCTGTGCCAATACACAATAGGGCCATTTCCAAAGGACTCTCCCACCACGGAGCAAGGGTCGGCGGGTTCACGCCACAGGAGAGCTGGCGCGTGGCATGGGCTGTGGTTGGAGTCTTGGCTTGTTTAGCTTCAGAACAGGGTAGTTGAGACCATTAAATATTGAAATAAGCAGGCCCGCAGCACTCAGGCCTAGCACGGGGAAGAGTCCACCGGGAGTTTACATCACGTTTCAGAAAATAAAACACCCTGAAAAATGCAAAGCCGATTGTTTTGCTGTAGGGCGATCAAATAACTGGTTCAAAACCCAGAGAGAACAAACACTGACGTTAGTGGGGCTATTTGTAAAGCAAGGTATTACCCGAGCTCAGTAAAGGGTATCAAAGACGGTTGGTGCTTATCTGAATTTTAAATGAAAAGTTTAAAATAAAACTGTCCTGATGGTGTGTGTAGAACAAAAGGAGGAAGAGAGTACGAGACGCTCTTTGTCAGAAACTTTACTTAAGCTTGATAGTTCCCCTCCAGGTTTCTTCTTCTATTCAGAAGCAACACAAGAGAAATACTTTTGGAAAGAATTCAAATATACGCAAAGCCGGTGCTGAGGCACGTCTTTACAGCCGAAAACACTCACCCTGGCAGGGGTATAACCACCAAACGCTTCCAACTCAGCAACTGGAACCGAAGGAGTAACTCACGTGGGGACAGTAGGTGCTGCTGTTGAGCTTCAGTTCTGCAGAATGAAGCCTCTGCCCCATGGAATGAAGCTCTAGAACAACCAGCGCAAGGGGTCCACTTGCTACTCCCTCAGTATGACCCAAAGCAACCGCTGGACTGGGCAAGGGTGTCATCACAGCAACAAGGCTGGCTGGGGTTTGTGGCTCTACGTTCCCTTACTGAATTCTCAGGCTCTAGATGTTCTAGCACCAATTCACAGGACAACGCTGTTTCCAAACTTCCGCTCGTTCCTCTGTGATTTTCATCATCAATGTGCCCTTAAGTAACAGACTTGCAATCTGTGGTCTTCTCTTCTTCCAGCTGTGCACATTAAATGCTCTTTCCTCAGTAAAATGGTACCAGTAAAGTTCAGTCAACAGCCATGGAATTTCAAAGGCAGTAAGATACATGCTCCCAAGAAAACTACACAAATACATTTTCTCCTGCAAAAGCAGAGAAAAGAGGTTTGAGGAACATTTATTAGGAGGTAATCAATAGCCATTTCCTCTTGTTCTGAAGCTAATTTAAGAGCTGATCAACTCTTCCCTCCACAGATAACCCCTGAAGAGACTACTTTTGAGTAAAAATCCTTAGATAGAGCCGGTGCCTTACTTTATTAAGACTACTGCATTAGTGATACATTAATAGAGAGAAGAGGTTGAAATACAGAACACAGAAGTCATCAACATACCATTCAGAAACTCTGGAAGAGTATTAAGCCAGTACTGAGTAGTATTAAGTTGATTATTATTTTCCTTGAAAACTCCTTGAAGTTGCACACTACTGATAATGGGCAAATAAACCATTTATTTGTAGAATAACAAGGAGCACGATGTGCAATAGGTATCACACACTCTGAACAAGTTTTGCTTGTCTGCAGACAGATGTTGCGCTTACAGCTGCTCATTAAGAGCACGATCACGCCCTCTGCTCATGAAGAGGTGTCTCCATTATTTCAAAATCCTGGGAAAAAAAAGCACAAATAAACATCAGTTTTACACACACCTTAAGGATTTTATACACTAGAAAGAACACCCCCCAACATACCAGTAAGCAGTTCTGCCACTGCTTTGCTTTGGACCGCTTCTCATCCCTGCCCTTTGGTATGCCCCTCTTTGAAATGGAAATACACAGAATCACAGAATATCTTTGGTTGGAAGAGACCTTCAAGATCATCTAGTCCCATCTTTGACCCAGTACCATCGCTTGTGTTCTTCGCAAGCAACTGGGTGTGGGAGGATAGAAGCTCCCCATTAAAAACAGGGCAATTATTTCCATTGTGAAGGAAAGCAAAACTGAAATGACACAAAAAATGCCACCAGAGGAGTGTGAGTGCGAATATCGCTTCTCTAGGACTGATCTGTGAAGGAAGGAGGAAGTACCAAGCAACGAACTATAATTAAAGCAAAATATAAATCGAATCCAGGGGTTGTTTGCCCAGGGTTTCACAGCAGCAGGGCACCCGTCTGAAACATGGGGTGAAGCCTTCGGCCAAGGGCTCTTCCACATCTGCAGATGCCGCCACAGCCAGATGATTCACTTTTTGAAACTAATTTAAGTTCAAGGTTCAGTACAAAGTGAAAGAGCAGCCGCCTCCTATTTGGTGGAAAGCACTTCAGATAAGAAAATACACAACATCCTCCCTTCTCCCGCTTTTGGGCTCTGTCTGGGTCCCGAAACTGTAGTAATTTGCCAACCCCAGCTCTAATATTTGGTCAGATTTTGTGGACCAAAGCGAGTTTCGAGCTTAGCTCTGACCTGTGTGGGGCTCGGGCTTACCTGAGCATGCTCTCTGTTTGTCAAGATAAAAGAAAAAAGGATTTCTCAGTTTGAATCATTGTGAGAGGCAGTAAAAAAAAAAAAGACAATTAACTTGAACAAATAGGTCAAGAGAATTTCTTTTCACAACTCTATAAAAAAAAAAAAAAAGGACAAGATATTTTATATCTGTGAAAACGAGTTCAACTTCCACATCTATTCTTTGCAGAAGGCGGTAAGAAGCTGACTACCTTAGTCCATCAGTCTAACTGGGACATCCACTGTTTACAGAATGAAGCACTAATTGACGTAAGTGAAGACTCAGAGGTTTGCCTGGGGAATGTAAAAATGTTACTTATTGAATCAATTATGTTCACAGCATGACAACTGCTTTTTCTTTCACTGCAGACTTTTAGGCAAAATGGTGTTGAGAAAGAAAAAGAGAATGAGAGGGGACTCCATTAAATGAATAAAATACGAAAGGGCAGGTACAAGTCATTACCCAGTAGCTTTTCAGCAAGGAACGACTAAATCAAAGCCTAATCAATATATTCCTTTCAACCAAAGTTCAAACACTTAAATCTCAGCCCCAGGAGATCAGGCTTAAAGGAGCTAAATATACACTGCTTAGAGTGCGAGGCTGCACTCCAAGTGCAGACCAAACATTGACTGCCCATTAAACTCTGCACCTCCACAGCCACAGTTTAAAAGCTTCTCTGCCGGACAGGTCACAGAGCAGTTTGATTTTCAGAGGTTCTGCTGCTGGAGGAGCCCTCCTGCTGTACGTCCCTTCATCAATCTAATACCCCAGGCACTTGAAGGGACGGGAGCCCAACAGATCCCTGGTTCAGGACCAGCTACAGGAGAGTCCTGCCGTGAGCACCCCTTTGCCAGAGCAGCAGGTACCTGGAACCGCAGAGGGGTGACAGGGTAACAAGGGACACCTGAAATGGCAGCCCAAGGAACTTCCAGCGCCACAGGCCGGTGGAGCAGCCCACGTGTGCATCTGGAACGTGGCCAGGAGCCAGGCCAGGCTCACAGGTGGGAGAGAGAGAGAGGAACACACCCCGTTGTATATCACGCCTGCAGTACACTCCACAGCTCTACCGAAGACTGCACGTTTGAGATAAGAGGGTAAGTGATGTATAGAAAAGTCTAAGCACCCTCTTTGAGTGCGAGGAAGGCAACGCACCTTGCAGGGCACTCCTCATTCCCACTGCCAGCAAAAAAAGCAGTAGGATTTTAACAGACAAGTAGGAAGTTTCATGCTGTCTCTGAAAAGTGCATCTAGTACCTTTCTCTCCTTTTGTAACCACAACAAAGCATTTTGCAATTAAATATTTGTTACTTGAGCTCAGCTCTGCCATTTACAAACACTAGGTCAGGGACTTTCACTGCCTTTTGTATTCAAGTCAAGAAAAAGGAATCTAAAACGGGAACCAAGAAGCGAAAATGACAGAAATGTAGCAACATTTAAGAGGTGAGGGATAAAATGTTTACCAACATAAAACATCTACCAACATAACAAAAGTTTCTCGCTACAAACACTCCTTTCTTGCCTGGCCTTAAAATCCCTCAGAACTTTGTCATCTGCCCTGCCTCCCACTGGCAGGGAGCCTCCTAACTTAGACACATACAAGCTAATTCAGCCACTTTCTAAACAAATTTTAAAACCTCACACACAGAAAGGCTGACTTTAGGAGTCACCACCACCCCTCCTGGGCACCGGAAACTCCTCCCAGACTTTGCCTGCAGGCTACGGAGGATCCTTTGCCCTCTCATTTCTGCTCAGACTTCTGAATTATTCAGGAGAAAGGTTTTATTGCCAATAATGTGGGTGCACATCATTCATTAATACCTTTTCTGAACAGGTAGGAAAAAAATAAATCGTAAATGCTGTAATTTCCACCCAAATACACTAACTATGACTTCTACAAACAAAAGCAGGGCAGGAGAATTTATCTCCTATGTTTTTATTCAGAGTTGGAACAAAATAAGAGAAACGGGACAAATACAAGGAGCCATAAAACATCACTGTTGCTCTGTTAGGCATTAAAAAAAAAAACCCCTACCCACAGAACAGGCTCACATCTCAGTCACAAAAATACTGATTAAAAAGCTCGGTGCCTTTGGTGTCCATGAATAGTTTTGTGAACAGTAACTTTTTCTTCTCTTTCTATAAAATAAAAATATTTAATGTTGACTGTGTGAATACATAAGCTTTATTGTAGCCATTCACAAAATTTAATATTCCTACAATATTTTCTCCTGCTCTTCACGTAGCTCATCCCCTCCTCCGTTCCCCTGCCCCCTCACGCTGCAGCCTCCCACCATTTCCCTGCTCCCTTATCTGCTCCGAGCCTCTCCAAGCAAGTGCGCTGCTGTCAGCAGCAGCGAGATAAAGCAGGAGTCATGGATTGGATTTGAAAGTATCACCCTGACATATTCCCACCAATTCCAGCCAGTGTACAAGCAGCAGTGCCCTTCGGGCAGGCCGTTCGGAAGGATGCAGATCAGGTACTGGGAGGTAGGAAGTAAAGGGAAGCCTGGGGAAGATTTATCAGAGATTGTCATTCATGCAATATATGTTTGAAAATTTTAAATACCATCTTTGTATTGCCCCTTATTACACTTGGGTAAAATGGGCCTCAAAACTCCTAGAGCCAGCGAAGGAACCCCATCTAACAGCTTGGAAGAAATGAAATGCACCGATAGAGCCTTTGGGAGAGGGATCTTTGGAGGCACAAGCCAGGTAAGACTCTGCATCCATACCAGATCCGGGGCGCTGGTACTTCCCTCTTTCACAGACCTTCAGACACAGCTGAAATTGCTAAAGGGTTTCCAGTGCAGCATGGTAGAGACTCTGCAAGCTGGGTTGTTTTATCCGCCAGCTCTGTGCTGTCACGAGCGTTGCGTTGCCCACTGCTTACGCTGGCAGAGCTGTCGACTTCGGTCTTCTTCTCCTTGTAAAGCCACAAAAAAAAGATCTTACAGCTATCAAGAATAAGCAAATGAGTAAAGGACTGCGCTGTTCAAAAGAAATTTCCATTTACAGCTCTTGGGGCACAGACTCAAAACCAGTGTGTGCAGCACGAACGAGAGGCGTGGGGCTCTTGGCCCCTGCACCAGTGAGGAGTGTCCAGAGGAGCTTCAACACCCACCGACTCCAGCGGGAGCAGAGACAGGACGCTGCTACAGCCAATTAAACACAAAACAACCCAAAACTTCAACAACGTTCAGCACTTGGTTCCCACGAATAATTCAAGAATGGTATAAGCCAGGATCTGAACTGTGGGCACCTAAGTTCATTTGAAAAACAAAGTTCACCATTAGATAACTAAAAAATGATAAATAATGGTAAATATATGTTCTTTGTGGTCTTGCAGTAGATGAGATCATGAGCCCAGCCATGAAAGTGCCATGTTTTCAGGTACAACCATACACTTCCATTCTTCTGAAACAAGATATAAACTGGAAAGGGGAACGAAAAAAAAAAAAAAGGCAAAAGCCCCCTCTTACTTTCTGATTAAAAAGGTTTAATTAAATATTCCTTCATTCTTCTCACTCCTTTTTTCAGCAGGTGCAAATTTTAAACAGCCTGCACAGCCCAATCTGAGCCCCTAAATCTCTCGAAGGCACAAACTTCAGAGAACAAGGCTCCCTCCACCCAGCAGCATTTCCAGCGAGCGCTTCAGGAGATGCTGCTGTCGCCCTGGGTTATCAACACGACAGGGAGACTGGCTGTGGCTACTGTAAATACATCAAGCTGCCAGAGAAAAATGGAACATTACTGGAGAAAAATGTGCAGCATGGTATCAATTCATGCTGACTACTTTTGACTATTCCAGTGTAAAGGTGCTATCGAGCCACAAATTATTATTACAGTATTAGCTGGTACAATGAGGCATTAGAAAGAAGAACTGTTTCAGTGCCTGGGGGAAATGAGGAAGAAGAATGAATTACAGACACTGACACAGTCATACACGCCGTGTTTTGAAATGTATTTGAAATAAAACTATTACCATAATAAAACTAAATCCAGTTTTTTGTTCTGCTTGTTCTCGGTAGACAAAAGAAAAGGTCAAACAACTTTTTCAACAATTAAAAGATGTAAAGAATCGAGACTTAAAACATCAATTTCATTTTGAGCCCAGATGATCCGGTAATTTGAAAAAATTTAGAATATCATTCGGAGAAGAAATTCAAGCAATAAAGGACTTACCTTCTTCACACTTTGTTTTAAAAACAATTGAGCAAAAGCTTCCGACAGACAGCTGAGCAAACCTGCCCCGGTGACTGAGATTTTTGCCTTTTTGTGTGAAGTCCGTCCTAAGAAACAGGAACAAAATGCTCTTTTAATTTCTGTCTGTTTAGTAAACATCAAGTGTAAATTGTGCTAGAAAGTTGGTGTTTGATACCTGAGTACAGGATTCCTCTCCAACATTCCTATATTTTGTATGACAGTCTCCCAGGCAAAGGTAACGAGATGTAGGCCCATCAGAGGTTTGTAACGACCATCTCCCGTGACCCGCTTGGACCCTGCTTCAGACTTGCGCTTACTGGAGAGGCCCCAAGAGCAGCAACGCAGAGGAGACCCAACAGCCAACCCCAGAATCACGAAACCCAAGCGCAGACGCAGCGAAATATGACTTCAGGGAGTCCTTGGGACATGATCCCACCCAAGCTAGACAGAGGTGGTGGTAGCAGTGAGCAGAGCACCCTCCATTCCTACCCCACAGCACACGCACAAACCTGGCACCATCGATGTTCTCAGTGGCCACAGCCGTTATTCTTTACAATTCTGTAAGACAAACACGTGGAGTTCAAGTGAAGGAGCTGGAGGATACGAGAAGTTCCCCCCCAGCCACAGGATGGATGTCATCCGTGACAATCCACCAGTGAACTCAGCTGCTCGGGTTGGGATTTTGTTTATTCATTTTGCACTTTCACCCGTGTAGGGGACAAAAAAAGGGAGGCTCGAGGAAAATATTGATCTGTGATTGATTTCCGTAGCATGCAGCTGGCAGTGCTGCCGCGTTACAACAGTCACAGAGAGAAGTCTATTAATGAGATCCAGCTACTGAATTATTGACTACTTAAGTATGGCAAATTTGGTGTAATTGTTTTCATGATGGGAGCTTAATTAAAGTGTCTTTAGTATAAAAAGTCTCGCAATATTCCTGTTCAGATAGTGTCAAGGAGAGTTTCCAAAGCCGGCACGGCTTTCAGAACTAAATTAAAAGTCACATTCAATACAAGGCTCTTCAAAAAGAGGGAGCTTTTGTACCAGAGACCTTTTTAGTTCCCACCTCCAGCTGAGGAGCCCTGCTCGTGCATCTCTCCATATCCGGGAGACATCTCCTCGCCCTGCACTCGTGGCGCTGCGAGAGCCTGCGGCTCCCTTGGGCTCTGTGAAATCAGGGAAGTGCTGGGGAAGGAAGGGAACCTGACAGCAAGGGAGGGATGCCAAATGAGAGCAAAGGAATGCTCCTGGCTGGGAGGGGGAAAGAGGTGAAAACAACACCCAGAGGGACAGCAAGTGACACCAGAGAGAAAGTTCAAGCTACGCAGGGACTGTCCATTGCGGGCAGACAGGCGTAGTCTGATCCGTGGAAAAGTGCCACTACTCAGCTCCAATACACATCCAGGTGGTCACAAGGCAGTTTTGCCGCTGACTTTCCCCAGTTTGGCACCGAGCACACACAACTCTCACAGACCTTCTGGGGACCTTTCAGGGCTTCAAGGGCCCTATCAGAAAGATGGGGACAGACTTTGGAGCAGGGCCTGTTGGGACAAGGGGGGATGGGTTTAAACTAAAAGAGGGAGATTTAGACTGGAGAGAAGGGAGAGATTGTTGCTGCTGAGGGTGGTGAGAGCCTGGCCCAGGTTGCCCTGAGAGGTGGTCACTGCCCCATCCCTCGCCCCATTGCAGGGGAGGTTGGATGGGGCTCTGAGCAACCTGCTCTAGTTGCAGATGGCCCTGCTCCCTGCAGGGGTTGGACTCAATGAGCTTTAAGGGTCTCTTCCAACACAAACCAGTTTGTGATTCTATGATTCTATAACACAGGTGCTTTCTGGCCTCTGAATACACAGATATGCCTCATCATGCCTTTTTCAATGGTTTATAATTTATTTATGGTAATGTTTGTTTGCTACTAGATCTTTTCAGACATTTATATTCTCCACTTGGAAGCACCCACAATAATTCACTTTGCAAGAATATGCAGCAGTTGGCATCACTGGATTCACATTTATTTAGGACAAAATAACCACCTGACATTAAGAGGAAGAACTACACTATGGTTAAATTGACTGTTTGGGACTAAGCAAGCATCACTTCAACCGTCCCAGTTCCATTAGGGACATCAGGAAGGCTGCAGTCTCCCTTCCCTGGTTTGCAGCTCTCTAGCTGAAAATACTGAAGGATGTAACTGCCAGTCTCAATCTGGGTAAGCAAATCCACCTCCTGTGCATGAGGCTCTGCTAAATGTCTAAGCCACCAGTCCCTGTGGTTTGATTTTCCACAGCATATTGGTCTACAAAGCAGCTGGGCTGAAGTCAGTACAGACAGTTAGAACTTGATCTGACAGAGGCAGAAAGATTCAGAGTTCCCACCAGCATCATCCCACCACACGTGCCTTGGACCAGGCTGCAGCTGCATTACTAACCCCACTGGCAAAAGATGTCCTCACAGAGGCACAGGGCAATCTCCCCACTGATCGGGATCACATGAGTCTCCTCATTGTGCGTTTTCTCATTTCTCTCCGGTCCCTGGCCACAATGCCTTCCTCTACTCAAATGTAAATGTCACCCTACCTATACTATACGAAGCTGAAATCCCACACCTGTTCCACCAGCCAGCATTTGCTAGCTCCCACCACCTCCAGAAGCTCCTGAAGAAGTGACCCAGGTGTGCAGAGGCACCCCCAGCTATGGTGGATGCTGCCTGGCCAGGGCAGCACAGCCGAGGCCTGCGGGCTCCTGCAGCTGCTGACCCACATGGTCCCCTCCCGTGGGGCGACGGTGCCTCTGAAAGCATCGGGAGCCCATGGGAGCGAACCTGTGGAGGCTGAGCCACCTCTGGCAGCCCAGCTGCGGACGTCTCTGCTCTCCCAACAGCCACAGTGTGCAGCAAGGTCAGCGTGAACGGTGGTGGCACCGAGCTCGGATGGCTCTGCGGGCCCACTGGAGCAGAAGCAGCACGCTGAGGACAGCGTCCTTCCTAAATTGGAGCTGAAAAGCCTTGCAAACAGGGGGTGAGGGACCAGCTGCAGTAGTTAAGAGTTTCTACATCAACAGGACCAACACCTACCATGGCAATGCAACTCTGATGCAGAGGAAGCCTCAGGAAGGAGAGAAGGTCCCAGCAAACATTTGAAACAAACCAGTTTAAAAAGCCAGACGAACGTGTCCTCAAAGAGCAACACCCCAGTGTGGGGCTTTTATGAGGCTTTCAAAAATGCCTAAGACACAAGGAATTTAATTTCATCTGAAGTGGGTGGTTTTCTTCTTAAATATCCTTAGAGCTTTCCAAAGACACATGGACCTTGCTGGAGAACCCTGCCACGCTTCCCAGGGAACATCAGAAGGCAAAAGTAATGATTCATTACAAGGGACACCAGAAAAAATGAAAAATTAACGGGATTGACACTAGCTGGAAATAAATCCTTTTTTAAAGACAATCACATGTATCACATACCTGCTCGTTCCAGTGCTACAGGAATTAGAACAAAAGAGGAAGGAACCCGTTTGGGAACGAGCACACTCCATGCCCACGGCTGGCAACAGAGGGAGCTGATAATTTTTAAGCTGCTGTCCAAGAATCTGCTGGTGGAGAAGAGAGTGAGCGGAAGGCTCCGGCTGTGCGGGGCAGCCTGCCACGGCTGCTGAGCAGCACGAGGAAAATTAATTTCCAGCGATTATTTGTGTTCCGGCCAAAGAACCCGACCTCGCATCTGCATGAGCCAGAGGAAAGCAACGGGACATCAACAGCTGCTGCTTCAAGCGCATTCACCACGTACCAAAGACATGATTATTCTGATCCCTCTCATTCCAAGCATCCAAAAGGCAACGGAAAGCCCATTTTCGGGACCACGGGCTGCAGCAGCCGCTCTGAGCTGCCAGACCCAGAGGCCAGCACCCACCTGTCTGGATTCTCCAGGCTCTCTCTGAAGACAGACTCCTCGCTCAGCGACGCGCACGGAGCCCACGCCGGGCAGGGACTTTTCACAGCCATATTTATTTTCTGCAGATCGAGCCAAGATTCCTCTTCCAAGTAGATGTTGGGCGCTTCTAAGACACTGACCTGGGAAATAGAATTGTAGCTTTTTTTAAAAAAAAAAGAAAGGGTGGAATCACTTCTCAGCTAAGACTGAGTGTTCAGGAGGGGGCACAGCAGCTGTGTCAGCCCAAATGAGAACTCTCAACATCATCAGCAACTACTAAAGGCCAGGCAAAAGCTCCAAGATTATACTGGGCTGGGGGGACAGGCTGTACTTTCACTGTGGCCTGGGTAGTATTTTAAAACAGTTTTACTTTTTTCCAGGTACAAAAATTAAAAGCACCTAGATCTACTACCACCATCGGTTTCATCTTAGTGTGCTCAAGGCTACAAGCTTGTACATTCACGATAAATATAAAATCAGTTCCTAGAGAATTTTTTTTTCTTAACTTCTCTTTCAAAGTAACTTTTCTAATTGAAAAAAAAATAAAAAAATCATTAGGAAATGTGATCCTTTTAAATGAGTTAAAACACGGTGAAGCATTAAGGTTCTACAACGCGACTGAATTTCTGTAAGTAGTTACCTTTCTTAAAATTTCAGGAATCACATTCTGGCACGTTGCGATTCTCCTCCAGTAAATAATCCCCGTAGACAAATCTGGTGATAAAAGAAAATCAGAAGGGAAGAATTACAGCAGCAAATGTTGCCTTTT
>VWZK01012980.1:541408-599960 GCA_013396935.1 Baryphthengus martii | reverse complement strand
TTTTTTTTTTTTTTTTTTTTAAATAAAACCAACGCAGTTGGAAGACTTCACAGCACAGCAAACGCACAAGCAGGAATGCTGGCAAAGTAACAGGACCCTCTGGAGAACGTGCTACTGGTGGTACCAGGTGCACCGTGATTGGGGGGACTGAGTGACCAGACCAACATACAGACTTAAGCTTTAGTGTATTTCTATCCACACCCCAATTTCTATTCTCAGGCTCCATCTCTGGGCAAACACACCGTGTACGAGTCTTACAGAACACTCCTGTCTCATCACACACTTATTTTTGTATTGAGTGGACCCGGTGACATGGACAAAACTATCTATTAGGAGACAAATTACAGTTATTTAGTATCTCCAAAAAATGGTTGGCTTTCAGAATCGCTTTGCCTTTTAATATTTAACGACCCAGATCAAGAACAGAGTGTTGCTGATGGAGAAGCCAGCTGGCAGGCAGCCCAGGTTAAAGCCTTCCCTGGGATGAAAGGCTACCTTCTGAACAGTCACATTTGGTACGAGCTGCGAAAGGAAAACTCCACGGCATTTGGTTTGCAGAACTCCAACAAACACATCACCCTAATAAGATGAAGCATCTCCATGCAACACAGAGCAGAAAAGCATTCTCCAAAGAGCGTTTCCTGCACGTGAAGGAAATGGCGATGGCAGCACTAACGCTTTCCTGAATCTTGGGGCAGCCTCACCAACAACTTGCCTAGAAAGAGAACATCAGGAGCCACCATCAAACCTGAGCTGCAAGACAGAAGACATCTCTAACTGTATAATAAAGAATTTAGAGACTAAAACTTCAGGGATTAAAGTATTTGGGACTGAAAATTTAAAGTCTGTAAGTTCTTATTTCGTTCCAAACAAGGATCTGATGCTAGTTCTCATATCAGAAAGAAAGGAGGTTTCTTCACACAAAGTCCTACAGTACCTGCTCCCCGTAAGTGTTTAACACATCCTCCACGCGTCACTGCAAGGGCCCGCTCATGAGCATTCCCTGCCAACTCAGCAACTGGAAAACAAAAATCCATGTGGTAGCAGCAGACCTGGTCTGACAACTGTGCTCCAACTCAAGCAGATGTATTTTCCTGTCAATATGATTGAAGAATGTTTTTGGTATTCCAGGAATGCTGACCGATAAGAGCGAGAGACGGAGGACCTGTGATCGCTTTCCGACTGTCAACACCTTACGAGGCCGCTGCGCAAGTCTCTGACTCCCGGAACTACCTCCTCATGCGGGAAGTGTAACAGCAAGAGATCCCGCGGAAGGCATGAAAGCCAAGGACCACGATGCCTGTGGAGCGCCCGAGGCCAGATCCACACAGCTTGCTGTGTTTCCTTCCAGGGCCCCTACATCTGACCTGTGGAGCGCTGCGCTTGGAAATCATCACAGAAACGACAAGGAATCGTACAGCAAAAGGATGCGCTACAGAGGAACCAGGCGGAATGTGACTAACGGCCTTGGAATAAGCTGAAAATTCCAATACTTAATGCAACTAAAACACATGCTTTAGGGTGTGTGTAATATTTTCTTGGTCTTGCTTACACAGCGTCCATCACACAGGAATCGCGGGCATGCCCGCGGTGCCCAGCTTCTACAGAAATACAACTTCTACATAATTCATTCTAAAGGTTCTGAAAAACGTTAATTAACTCTGTCAGAAAAGTCAAGCAGCTCACCCATTCTCTCTCCCCCTGCTTCTACAGCCGTGACACGTTTCTCCATGGGACTGGGACGCTGTGATAAAAACGCAGAGGCCAAAGATTATCACTTCTCACATGTCCACTCAGAAGCAGTTTCATAGCTTCTCTCAACAGGTACGAGCTGCCCGACATTAACAATCCTGTCTCCCTTTGAGGTAGTAGAAAGGAAGAATTTAGTAAGATTGGTGTAGTAAGATCAGAAAATAAGCAGAAACCCCACACTACCGCCATGAGAAACCACTCGGAAAGGTGATGCTAGCCTTTGCTGCGGCACAGACACCTTCCACACACACCCCCGTGGCACAGGAATGGAGACACAAGCTCCCGACCCACGTCATGCTTTCCAAAGGAGGGCAAAGCAGCACTCTGGGCAGCTCCCCGGGGCCAGGCCCCCGCACTGCACCCCACGGAGAACACTGGCACCCCTGGGTTCTGCAGCGAGCTCACCCCCCGGCCGCACAGCCTGCCTCCTGAGGCAGGGAGCTGGGAAGGTGCAGTGCAGCGTCACCCCAACGCCCGCTCTGGGACCTGACACCCCTCGGGGCTAGGGAGGCTGCGGGCAGAGTGCGGCAGTGGGAGGTCACCTGGGACGGCAGTGCGGGGACACCCCGGGAAGGGGATGCGCTCTGCTTGGGGCTGGCCTGTGGCAGGGCTATGGGACAGTCCCTGCTGCTCCAGCTCAGGGTACCCTCAATCTCCTCAGGCTGCACAGACAAGTCATTTCAAGGCTGGAAGAAAGAGAGTCTCGCTCCACGACCCCCACTGAAAAGGAATGATGCCTAAATTGAATAGGTTGCCTGTACAGCAACATCTTATATAAGAAATGTATGCATTCAAACAGGACCTCTAGGGACGACTCATCTATTCAGGAACTCCTCTGGACAGAAGTGAGACACAGAAGGCTACAAGGACCTTACTCTCTATTGTAAAAAGCAGTTGACATCCACCTGAGTAACAAACTCCAAATCGTAACACACAGGACAACTTACTGAACTCAAATAATACTCAAACGTTACGGAACCTCCACACGAATACAAATGCCAGAGTGAAGAAACACTGACCACCAGACTGACATCAAACAAAACACAAAGCTTTAGGAAAGGGGGAAAATTGCATTTTAAGGCTACCTCAGTCTCGGCACTGCAGTTACACTATGCAGTAGTAGGTGCTCCACAGTTCTGACACAACAGATACCTTGGGTTCTAAGATAAAAAGGTTGATGACTCCAGAACAGGCTGTTCTATAATTCAGCTCTACTATTTTTTCTTACTGCAGAACAAAAGTTGATTTTAAAAGTGCAAGGTTTCCAAGTGCTATTCTACACAGAAATTGGAGGCTTCTCCACGACATGCTGCTTTGCAATGGCAGTGGTGGCATAATTACATTATCGATGGAACTTACGCTCTGCAAGGCCCAATCGTGTGAAACAAAGAGCCATTTACATAAATCTTTCACTAAATAGCAGGCTCTATTACCCCAGTATTTAAACAGAAATAGACTCAATTTCCTGCACAGCACAGTAAAAGAAATAACATTACAAGTCTACAAGCAGATGTAATGGTTGGGAGAATCTAACAGCCACCAAAATAGCGTTTGCAGCCCGGCGCAGCCTCCCTTCCCCAGGGATACCAGAGCCACAGCGGCTGAGAACAAATTGATCCCAGCCTGGCTGAGGTTCCAGCCCCACAGAAACTCAACCCCAAAACCCTCCTGCCCAGCACCAGAGGCACAGGAGTCCCAGCCCTGCACGAAGGGCTCCCAGTAGCCCAAGGGCTTCAGCCCTGCCTTAAGGTCCCCCAGCCTGGGAGCAGAAGCACCAGCTGCCCAGGGTCACCGCTTTGCTTGGTGATGCACGGGGCAGGCACCTCCGCCCTGTCCCACAGCCACACGGGCCCTGCCTCCTGATCCCTCACCCCCAACTCCTCATGTCAGGCCACAGGAAACAGCAAAGACTTCCAAAACTTGGAATTGCCAGAAGAGAGGTGGCTACTATAATGCTGCCAGCCCACGGCCATGCCCAAATGTCACAGCTCCCACCACACAACTGCTGGCCAGGCCACAAAGGGCAGCCCTGCACCAGGAGAGAGGACTCAGGGTGCTGAGACAGGGATGAGCTGCTGACCTTCTCTGGCCATACGTGCCTGGGAGCTCTCAAGTTTCAGCTACAATCCCCTCAGCCTGCACCCACAAACCAGCACCAGAGAGGACACCAGGGCCAGCACAAGGCTGTGAGGTGAGAGGAACAGGCTGCCCAGAGAGGTGGTCGCTGCCCCATCCCTCGCACCATTCCAGGGGAGGTTGGATGCGGCTCTGAGCAACCTGCTCTAGTTGCAGATGGCCCTGCTCCCTGCAGGGGGGCTGGTCTGGATGACCTTGAAAGATCCCCTCCAATCCCAAACATTCTGTGATTCCATGGCAGGCAGCAGCTGCTGGGCAGGACCCCATCAGGGTGTCGGAGGGCAGCAGTCACGGCTGCTCCAAGGGCAGCAGCATCAGCCAAGAAGCCTCAACCGCAGAGCTGCGGGGCAGCGGCGACATCCCCCGAGCTCCCAGGGCCGGTTCCACATCGCCGGCGGCACCTGAAAAGGAGGGAATGAATGAGGGGCATGAATGAGGGAGTCAAGGAGTGGAATTTAGGAGTGGAATGAAGGAGTGGAATGAATGCCCTCTCGTGGTGCTGCCGGCGAGCGCAGGGCACAGCCAGGCGGGCAGAGCAGGGTGGGCACAGCCAAGGTAGGCAGAGCAGGGCGGGCACGGCACAGGAGCTGCTCCTCAGCCACGGCCCCGACCTGGCGTGCGCCGACTTGCCAAAGGGTCCCTCCAGGAGGGGACCGACACGACCCCCTCATTACTCCAGAAATGCAGGGGCAGAGGAGACCCCCGAGGCTTGTCCACCTCGCAGGAGCAAATGTCAGCCCTCACCCCACTTTGGGACAACTTTTGTGCCCTGCCTTCGTTACACCCTTCCCAAATCACAGCCACCGCGTTTGCTACAGCTCAGACTGCCCCGGGGGAAGCGCACCTCTCAACATTGTAACTCCAGATGAGATCCTTGTATGAAAGAGAAGCGGGTAGCCAGGCAATGGGTGCTGAATTTTCTTTAAAACTTCATATAGTTCCAATGAGTTCCTGTAGGAAATTTCTTCCCAGACTGATTTGCTTATTTGAGAGACATTTCTCCTCCATCGCACCAAGAGGACCCCAAACAAGTCAAAGACAGCAGAAGCCATGAAGCAAATTTGATCTTAAATCATCCAGGGCTTTGAAATGACTCTTATGTACCCTGGTCGCCAACCACAAGTGTCTCTTGGAGATGTTTTCCAGCTGCAGAACCACAAACAGCAGTTCAGAAGCACCAAAACCCCCACACCCAGAAACCCCCCAGTATGGGGGGGAGCCTCATCCCACACCTCCATACCTTACTTGGAAAAACCTGCAATTAGAATTAGATAAAAAATTCCTGTGTGCTCATTCGGTCCTCCTGCAAATGGACCGACTGTTTTCTACAAATAACAACGCGAAGAATTGATTGCATCAGCCATTATTCCGAATCCAGGGAATTAAGACCCCCGCAGACCTTTCCTAGCAGGAATGTGTAACATCGTTTATCAAAAGCAGCGGTTTCTAACCACAGTGATGTTTCTAAGAAGTTATTTGAGGGAAATAGCAGGCCCCTCAAAGAGGCACTGTGTTTAGCAGCGGAGAGAAATCACTGCAGGTTACACATAATGATTTGTATAAAAATGAAGTATTTCAAAGCAATGAAGGGCTGGTTTTACATGCACGATCAAATGGAGCCTACATACATCAAAATGACAGCTTCAAAGACTTGCAAAAAATAATAATATTTAAATTCATAAATATTCTGATTCTTTCTTTTTTAACCACAAGGAAACAAGGCGGTGACACCGCAACATCAGCTGAACCTCACCAGATTCCTTCACTTGGCTATTGGTTTGGAAAGGTGGTGGCTGTGAGCAAACATAAATTTAACAAAAAATATAAAAGTCTAGAGAATCCACCGCACAGATTCCTGCTGTGATAAAGATCAATAAATACAAAAGCCTTTCACAGACAGACACACTTATTTCAAACACAAATCAATTTGTCACACTTGAACTAGCTGATTTACCATTCAGGGCTCACTTTAAAGCCACATCTGCTCTAACCTAAGGGTCCCCAGCAGAAAGCGCTGCCCCTTCCCGTAGGCTGGGCCCTGGGCACGGGGCTGGGCTCCCCTCGGCCCCAGCTCCCGTATTTAGCTTTCCCAGAGCCACCCCCAGTGCCACGGCACTGCCCGGCGACTGGCCACGCCACCCAGGGACATCAGACCCCAGCACCCGGTGTAGCTGGCTGTCCATCTGACTACCACCTATTTCTTACTGCTTCTTTGTAATGAAAGCAGAGGAGATCTCCAGCTCTGGAGGCCTCAGCCCAGGAGAGACAGGGAGCTGTTGGAGAGGGGCCAGAGGAGCCCCAGCAATGCTGGGAGGGCTGGAACCCTCTGCTGGGAGGCCAGGCTGGGAGAGTTGGGCTTGTGCAGCCTGCAGAGGAGAAGGTTCTGCAGAGACCTTCTGGGGGCCTTGCAGGGCTTCCAGGGGCCTGTCAGAAAGATGGGGACAGACTTTGGAGCAGGGCCTGTTGGTGCAGGACGAGACAGGCTGGGTTGAAACTAAAAGAGGGAGGTTTATACAAGAGAGGAGGAAGGAATTGTTGCTGCTGAGGGTGGTGAGAGCCTGGCCCAGGTTGCCCCGAGAGGTGGTTGCTGCCCTGTCCCTGGCCCCATTCCATGGGAGGCTGAATGGGATTCTGAGCAACCTGCTCTAGTCACAGATGTCCCTGCTCCCTGCAGGGGGCTTGGACCAGATGACCTTGAAAGGTCCCTTCCCACCCAAAGCAGTCTGTTATTCTATGATCTCTGCATTAAAAGCCTGTTTTTAGAGCAGCTGGTGTAATTGTGCTGCTTTCCACAGCCCAACTGACTTGTGTGCTCCACCCTCACCGGTCATAAATTGCAGCTGATACACAACATGCCCCCATCGAGGCAATATGTGGGATTTCTGTAGAGCCAGGAGATGTCTTGGCACAAACATGCCCTCGACGAAACTCGACTGCTTTGGCTTTGGTCTCCTCTGAGAGCACGTCTGGTTGCACCTTCCCACCCTAGTTTGCAACAATAACAACATTCCAAGGCCCAACTGGGCAGAGCCGCAGCAGCAGGAGCAAGAGCAGGAGCCCCAAAGTCAACTTTAACTGTGGCATTCACAAGTAACTATGGCAATCCCTTTTTCAATCATATCAAATTCCCGGTTAAAAGCGTGCGATGCACTCTGCTGCCACATCCAAATGAGGATTATTTTAACCTTTCTGCTCTGCGCTTCGGGCTGTCGTAATGAGCCTCCCTGCTCACCTCCAACTGCCCTCCCCCAGGCAGGCAGAAGGGCGCTACAGAACGCAACTGCCATCTGCATTTCTGCTCGGGTCAGATCTTTCACCATGCAAAGCACTAACTCTGCTCCTCCTCTCACCTCTAATTGCCTCATGAAAATCAGCAGAAAATCAGCGCTGCCTTCGCTCTCCCAATCCTGCGGGGAGCACCTCCCCGGTTAGCCATGGCGTGGCACTCTAAACTACGCCGTGGGAAATTGGATTGCTCAAGCTTGCCAAAGAGAGTAGGATTCCTGCAGCAGGGTGAGAGAAAAAAATCTTTGCTGTTTTGCCTTTTTTTTAAAAAAACAAACAAATAATCCAAAATTTAAATGCATCTTTGCACAGTCCTATTCTAGGGCAAAAAAAAAAGAATAGCTCTGGATGGTTAACAGAGACAGAAGAGAAACAGAAAGACTCCAGATTAAGGATCTTTGCCTGTATTTACTGTTCAAAGCTCTGGTACTTTGGCTTGTGAGGATATTCTGATTTTTTCCTCTCTAAAAGAATTTCACATACACACCAGTTTGGTTTTCAGCACAGGGCATGACACCACTACAGGGATCCAATTCCATTTTGTACTGAGACATCAAACACCAGGAAAAAGGCAGTCAAATAAAAAAAAAAAAACCATACCAGCACATCTTTTAGAGATTCATGTATCTCATCAGTCATTTCCTCACGAGATGGGCATGGAGATGAGAAGCTGACCCCACCGAGACCGCATGCAGCAGCCTGGTGACTTCAGCAAGCCCCATGTAGTCATGACAGGCTTTTAGCAAACAGGAAAAACCTGTTACTTCTTGGCAGAAGTGCAACATTTTGTCTTTCACTCCTGCCCTAATCCATAAAAACAATCCAGTTTTTAAGGATCTGACAATTTTTCATAAAAGATTACTCAGCACGAGGCACTCTCTGCCTCCCAGGGCCTGGGAGCAGGAGCAGGGCTGCGTGCTGCAGAAGAACATCAGACAGGCCAGGAGGCAGAGCCGGCTGCACGCCTCGTGAGTGGGGACACTCCGGGTGCCTTCTGGCACTGCCCTTCTCAAAGCCAGGCCCCTGCTAACAGGGGATGGAGAAGGGGCAGCTGGCTGAGACAAAAACATCCCTCCTTGGGTTTTAAGTTGGTTGCATCAAGGATGAATTTAGCCCAGAGACATTTGTTTAAACATCTTGTCCTGCAGAGAACATTCACAAACCCCTGGGGTTCGGTGCAAGGAAATGCCCTGCGCTCTACAGCTGCTGGCTTCTGCTAACTGTTAAATGCAGGTGGCCAACAAAAATATAAGGGAGCCTGCTCTGTTCTGAACCTCGGTGCTCACAAAAACCAGCCACAGTTAGAGGGCAAGAACCCGGCATCAGCTTGTAATAAAGATGAGAATTCATCCCTATCTCAAAGGAAAACAACAAAAAGGACAGTTTTCATGCACAGCATGGAGCCTGGGTCTGAGATACAACAGTGCTCAGAAGGAAAATTTAGCAGGATGCTGTTTTGCTGGAAGCAGATGCAACACAGAAACGTTGTTTACCCGCTGTCAACACAGCCTTCACCACTGCACATTTTCATTTTAAAGCCTACTTGAAAGTCTAATGATTGCTGCACTACTAGACCCAAAGCCGTACTGCAGCAAGCAGTGACACAGGGGCTAGCATTCTGCAAGGACAGGAAACCAGAATTCACACCTACTGACCTGATCTCTCTTTCAAACAGATTCCAGACACCATGGCAGAGCATTTAGAAGGGCAGGCACTGCCATGCTGCCTGTGCACATCCCTTGTGCCATGGGCTGTACCCCCGCCCAGTCCCGCATGGCTCACAGACCGGCACGTAACAACTGCCAGGGCACCACTGACCCTCAGCACCACATCTCCACGGCTTAGAAACCCCTCCAGGGATTGAGGGGACTCCAGCCCTGCCCTGGGCAGCCTGGGACAGGCCTGGATAACCCTTGCAGGGGAGAAATTGTTCCTCAGCTACAACCTAAACCTTCTCCAGGGCAACCTGAGGCCGCTTCCTCTTGCCCTGGGCTTGTTCCTTGGGAGCAGAGCCTAACCCCTTCTGGCTCCAACCTCCTGTCAGGGAGCTGTGGAGAGCCAGAAGGTCTCACCTGAGGCTCCTTTTCTCCAGGCTGAACAAGCCCAGCTCCCTCAGCTGCTCCTCACACCACCCGTGCTCCAGATCCTCAGTCCCGTCGGGCAATGCAGCCGGACCGAGCCCCGCACTCCGGGGTCGAGGGAGCCTCTTGCTCAGCTCCGGAGCAACCGACGTGCAACCAGCACCCCCGGGTTTTCCCTAAGCACGAAGAAAGCTCCGATGAAGAGGCAAATCCGCCTCGCTATCCGGGCACTCCCGGCTCCCGGCGGCCCNCGGCTCGGCTGCAGCCCCGGTGCCCGGCCCTGCTCCGGCGGTGCCTCTCGGCCGGCGCTGGACGATGGTCCTGCGCGACTCTGTGCCCCTTGAGTCACAAGATCGTTTGAGTTAGAAAAGAACTTTACGATCATCGAGTCCCAGCGTTGCCCCATCCCTGCCAGGGCACCGCTAAACCCTAACCCTCAGCACCACATCTCCACGGCTTGGAAACCCCTCCAGGGATCATGGGGACTCCAGCCCTGCCCTGGGCAGCCTGGGCCAGGCCTGGACAACCCTAGATGGGAAGAAATTGTTCCTCAGCTCCAACCTAAACCTCCCCTGGGGCAACTTGAGACCAAAGATGGTGAAAGAACCAGGCTGGATAAGGGACTGGACAACCAAACCGGAGCACTTCTGTCCAGCTCTGGAGGCCTTAGCACAGGAGAGACAGGGAGCTGTTAGAGAGGGGCCAGAGGAGCCCCAGCAGTGCTGGAAGGGCTGGAACCCTCTGCTGGTAGGCCTGCTGGGAGAGTTGGGCTTGTGCAGCCTGGAGAAGAGAAGGCTCCGCAGAAACCTTCTGGGGGCCTTGCAGGGCTTCCAGGGGCCTGTCAGAAAGATGGGGACAGACTTTGGAGCAGGGCCTGTTGGTGCAGGACGAGAGAGGCTGGGTTGAAACTAAAAGAGGGAGGTTTATACAAGAGAGGAGGAAGGAATTGTTGCTGCTGAGGGTGGTGAGAGCCTGGCCCAGGTTGCCCCGAGAGGTGGTCGCTGCCCCATCCCTGGCACCTTTGCAGGGGAGGTTGGATGGGGCTCTGAGCAACCTGCTCTAGTCACAGATGTCCCTGCTGCCTGCAGCGATTTGGACCAGATGACCTTGAAAGGTCCCTTCCCACCCAAAGCAGTCTGTGATTCTGTGAGGGCAGCACTGATGACAACAGGCTGGGTCACACCTCACACCTTCACAGGCTGAGTCAGGACAGATGGAGGCTCTGGCTGATGCCAAAATAAACCCAGCAATGCATTAAAAGCAACCCCATCGCCTCAACAGCATCCTCACGATGATGCTGTAGGAAAGCTCAGACCTCTTTTTCATGTGAAATGAGAGCGTGTTTATTGGATAAATCAAGTCAGTGCATTACCACAAATAAAATGAGAGCAAATCCACCCAGCACTGCTCGGTCCGGGTCGCTCGCAGCCCGGCCCTGGCACTGCGCACGGGCAGTTCCTGCAGTCCCGGTCCTCAGTCTGAGCACGCAGCGGGGATCAGGGCCTGCCAGACTCCAGACTAAATGAGGGAAGAGCTCGGCTCCTCACAGTGAGCATCGCTCCAGTGATATAGTGGGAAGAACTGAGGCAGCCAGGAGGGGTAATAGTGATTGAGAAACCTCATAATTACCAAAGAACAATAAATATTGATTTCATAAATGCATATTTGCATTTAGTTTTGTTGTAAACATTAAACTATCAGGCAACAATTTTGCCTGGTTGCTTTTTTCTTATCTTAAGCCAGCAAACTTTTAAACAAGCCCAACTATGAGATCAAACAGGTCAAATTTGAGGGAAGAGATTTGCTTGACAACAATTTCTGATTTTTGATGCCTGGGCTGCCCTCGGTGAATACCCCAAGGACTACATTTTTCTCTACTGCAGATCCCAATCAGATAAATGAAGCCAATCAAGTATCTGCTATAGATTTATGCACTTGCTTTTTGAAAAGTAAGCCCTCAGTGCCCACTGAGCAATTCAGTAGGAGACATATGGAAGGCTAAGAGCTAGACTAGCATTATTTCTAATCATGTAAGTATCGCAGAAAAATCTTATAACCTACCCTAGGAAAACAGAAACTTGGCCATAAATTGCCCTGCCCAGGCTTGCAACCTCAGCACAAAGTAGATGTGAGCAGTCTCTTAACTCATCAGAATCTCAGACGTAATATGCAAGTTAATGCTGCACTAACATTACTCGTTAATATAAAACATAGTAAGTTAATGCTCTGGGGAAAAAACACCATTTCCCGTTTGCCTCAACCTCCTGAAGCCCCTGTGTTCTGTGCCACCAGTGGCAGCCTGCAGAGGATCCCACCTCGTTGCTTCACCCCAACTAATTAGAGTTTACCTTCTGCAGATTACAACATGGGATTAATCTGAAGCAATAGACGTCCCGCTCACCACCAGCCTGGTCCTGAAAAGTGCTGAGAATCGTACAGGGGAGTTTTAGTTCAGCACTTCCTCACAAGTAGGCTAAAATTTAGTAACTTCTATTTATGATAATAAATTATTCTACAATTTTTATGGCTCCAGGTTTGGGAAAGGTTTTAAATTTCTTTCCATAACTTTGACCCCCCAGGAATCACTGTGCCCACTAAAGCAGGTGTTGGAATCGGCACCCTCTCCAGGAGGCGCCTGTGACACTGCAGGGCCAGTACAGAGAGGACTACAAAAAGCAGCATCACCATAAAATGTTTACCAAGTTAAAACGAGGGGAGGCACCGCTCTGCTGCTGTGGTGCAAACAGAGCTGACACTCTGACACCCTTACGGCTGTGCCCAAACTGCCCCAAATTCTGCTGCTGTTAATGACCGTACTGCAGCACCTGGTGCGCCAGGGCCTGCCTGTGCCAGGCACCAAACACCGGACTGAGGGACAGCGCCAGCAGATTCTGGCCGAGCTCCGGATGCCAGAGACATTTACACAGGTGTTCAACTTCCGAACACTGGGAATTCCCTGCGGCACCGGGGAGTACGTTCACCCTGCGGACACCAGGGTCTGGGCCGATCCAAACTGAGAGGTGTGTGGAGCAGAGAAGAGGAAAAACTGACTTCTCCCGTCTTTTAAAAACTTGCCATGATAGTGAGGCTGCTGGAAGGTTAAGTAACTGAAAGTTTTCCAGCCAACGTTGCCGTGGCGCTCGCAGCCGCGGCGGGGCTGTCGGCCACGGTCAGGCAGCACAGCCGTGGCAGGGCTGCAGGCCGCTTTCATTGCAAGCCGGGCACCGCAGAGCCCTGTAGGACTCTCTGAATCTGTTTGCCAGCATTGAGAACTTGCTTCCGTGGCACAGCGAGCAAGGAGCAGAGCCTGAGCCTTTGCACTGGGCACAGCCATGCTCAGCATCTCCTTCCTGAAAGAGACAGAAAAATCTGTTACTGGATATCATAGAACCATAGAATTGTCAGGGCTGGAAAGGATCTTGAAGATCATCGAGTTCCAACCTCCCTGCCATGGGCAGGGACACCTCCCACTGGATCAGGTTGCCCAGAGCCCCATCCAACCTAGCCTTAAAAACTTCTAGGGATGGGGCTTCCACCACCACTCTGGGCAACCTGTTCACATCTCACCACCCTCATGGGGAAGAACTTCTTCCTAATGTCCAATCTAAATCTCCCCTCCTCTAGTTTGGATCCTTTCCCCTTTGTCCTATCACTACCCGACATCCTAAAAAGTCCCTCCCCATCTTTCTTTTAGGCCCCACATACTTGAAAGAGGGGAGTTCTGTCTTTGGGTCATGTATGTAATTGTTGCTCCTGACCTGCCCCTCTGCACTGGTAATATTCAGTTCTCTACAGCAAGATTTTCAAGAAAAAGGTTCATGTATCTTTGGGGACAGTTTGTGGATACTTCTAGAAAATGAGGAGTTAATGCGGCTGGGCTTACAACATGATGCTTTCAGCTCTTCTCCTCCTGCAAGGGTCTGCACAGCTCCACCCAGTTAAGAACTGTCTTCTTGTCAGTTCTTAACACATCCATCTCCTCAGCTCTGCACCCTCTGTTTCGAGCCACGCTTCATTTCTTCACGAGTTTCACCCTCTCCCCGCCCCATATCCCTCACCACCAACACAAACAGTGTCTTTCAAGCTGTCCCTTGTGCCTGCAACTCTCCCCAGGTGCCAGACAGCCTCTTTCAAATCCCATCTTAGAATTCAGTGCTTCCACAGCCCCCAGAAATGATTAAATGTCTGCATCAGGAGGAGCGTGGCACGGCACAGGATCGTTTTTTTGCTGTCAGGTTCCAAGTCCGGCATCGTTCCTGTGCAGCAGTTCCGCTTTACGTGGTGCTACAGAACGAGAGAGTTGGTGTCAGTTACGCTTCGTATTGCTGCCTGCTTATGAATTTGGTAGGCCAAAATAATGGACTTCTCAGAAGTCCTGTGGTTTGATTATCTTTAAATGAATGTCCATAATACCAGTGTTACAGAAAGTTCAAAACTATTCTTAAAAAAAAATTCATAGTTTTAGGAGCTTCAAGTTTTACTTTTTATTCCCAGATGTCAAGGAGAACAGAAGTAATTTCACTGAGTTCTTCCAAGGTTAACAACTTTCTCTGGAATGACACCTTATGGGAGCTGCTCTCCTTCTCCAAAGAGTGCTCCTCCAGTGAGGGCAACTGGAGGAGGACAACCAATTACCTTACAAAGGTCCTTTTCCACAGACATTCCCCCAAAGGCCAGGAGTCATTTTTTGATGACTCAGGGGTCTGCCAGGAGATAGGATGAATCTCGGCATTTTTATTAAAGCCCTCTTTCTGAAAATCAAGTTTGTTTCAAAACTACCAAAGACCAAAACCCCTGCTTCATTTCTCAGGGCTGTTGTCAGTTCTCACAGATCTCTGTGCAGGTGAGCCGTGAGCAAGGCTCGCACTGCGGGAGGACCAGGGTAACCTGCCCCCAGCACGGGTCGGTCTCAGATCTGCAAAACTGTAGCGCTTCGTATTTGCCCTGCACGACAACATTACATTCTGTGGGATCAAATCATGGCCAGGCTAATTGGGATTCTGACCAACAAAGACTAACCCATGAGAAACCAAGTGAAAGGCACAATCTTATTTCAGTCGGTATTAAAATTTTAGCCTCCAGCAGTCTCAACCACAGAGCAGCTGTGTTTAGCCTTGTCAGGCTGGAGAAACTCCGAACCTGCTCTTACTCCTCTGGGAGTTCAGTGATGAAGGGCGGACCTAAGCCAAGCTACATAAACGTCAGCAACCTCCAGGAGAAAAATCCAGTGGGAGGCAGGAGCGTCTGGAAGCAGAACAGCTGTCCCCAGAGCACAAACTGCAGCGCGGCGTTGATCGGTTGGTGATCTCCCGGGTGGGAAAAGAAACAAACTGATGCTTTTAATCCAAATTTAGTTGTGCCAGATACAGACATAGATGGGGCTTGGGTGGGAATACTCAGTGACCTGACCAGGGCTATAAGACTCAAAACCTTAGGGGAAAAAAAAAAAAGCACTTCCCATTTTCTCTTACCCGCATGTACTGGTTGCAGGCAGCCTTTTTTTCCACATCTTTTTTATGTCCGCCACCAAATCTTTCTTTCCTTTCTGGGTATATGAAGGCCCAGTCATTTATTCCCTCAGTCTGGATGATTCTTCTCATGAGCTCTTTCTGGTCCACAGGTGCACGGATAATTTTCAGGTTATTAGTGTAGATTATGATCTTGCCAAAATCTAGAATCGGGGAAGCCTGTAGAAGGATATTATCAGTGTCTCACCTGTACAATTACGCTCTACAAGCACTGATGATCCCGGGGCTTCCAGAAGAACATCCCCTCTCCCCAGATATCTGCTTGGCTGGCTCTGCAGCACAAACCAGCTCTGCACCACCACCCAGAGCAGAGCAGGACAGCGGTGGAGAGACAGTCCTAATGGGCCGTGGGATCAGACCAAGACTTTGGGTCAGATCTTAGGAGCCCGACTTCAGTGTCATCTTCTGGATGGGGAACCAATCCATACGCAAGACAAAACAGAAGGCACGATCCTAAGAGCGGTGGTGTTGGCATATATGGAAAAGCAACCTCTGCACTGGGGACTGGCCTGCATTTCTTTGGAAGTTGAGTAGTTGGAAGGTGAGGGCGTGGAGAGGAGTTTTCATGGTTTGGGCTGGAAGGAGAACTTGCCCATGATGCTGACTTGTTCTGCAGCCTTGGATGGGTTTTTTTAGATTCAAAAGAAAGCTTTTCTTTGTCATGCATTAAAGCTGGCAAAAGAGTCAGATGGTAAAAAAAACCCCTCATTATCTAATGTTAAATTGTGTTCCTAACCGGGGACCTACTGTAAACAACCATCTCCAGGCAGGGCACACTTGAGTTTGTGCTCTTTTCTAATGGTTTTAAGGCTAAAATTGGTATGGCCAAACATTTCTCTGAAAGCAGCATTTTACTCACCAGGTCCCTTTTCCCTTCGCAGGAGGTATCAGGAGACAGTTACCGCAGCCCATCGCTTTACACACTCTTCTTATTTCACTCTGTTTAAGCATCTGCATCAAGCAGCGATGCAAAAGATGTTCTCCTGAGAAAATATCCTGCTGTGGTCTCACCAGGTGGCTGAGGGCTCTCCTGGGAACCAGGCACCGGCTCCCCGCTGGGGAGACGCATGGAGGGGGAGGCAGGTGAGCACAGATCCCTACCCTCTGCAGAAGGATTTGAAAGCCTGGTGTTTGTTACACAGACACAGTGTCTCTGAACACCAAACACATGTTGACACAAAACAGAGCTGGTACTGGGCAGCGTGATTGCTCAAGATATTTGTGGTTGGGGAAAGTTGGGAATGGAGATGAGCATTCCCCAGGAACGCAGAGCAAATTAACGGTATGGATAAGATCCCATTAGTGCTCTGGCTGCAGGCAGGAGAGATCTGATCGTGGTTTGGTATTCTTGGTTAAACTTGATGTCCAGTCTCTCAACTGAATACAATTCAAACATCAGCCATCTGGGTTTCCTACCTGCAACCTTGATTAGCGCCAAGAATTGATAGACTTCTAATGTATTCACATCAAGGCCATAAAAAGCATTCTATACTTTTTAAAGCACTTCGGTCTCCTTAGCGGTGTAAGTGCCAGAGCTACTTTCCTTGTTTACCAGAAGACCACCATGGATGACGACACAAGTTCCTCTATTTGGCAGTGGTGGGTGCACTTGAGCGACCTCACATTTCTCTCTGGAGATACGCTCTGCTCCTGACCTTCCTGAGAGCCGCTGGGACATCCCCCTGAGCAGGGTTGTGGGACAAGGGGTGGTGTGCCAGGAGGGGCTGGACATCGAGCTGCCTTGTTTGCTGACACAACCCACTCCTTGTTCCGTCTGAACGGGATGGGGATGAGCTGCCTCCCAGGGAGAGGCCTGACACCCGTTCAGACAGTTTTTATCCCACTCCATGTTCCTTTTGAGTATCTTTTCTCTGAGCAGACTCACCTCGAGCTGTACAAGTCTGCTGATTATATCATATACAACATACTCCATTTAGAGTGTGGGTGCCAGCTTGACATGGCCATGTTATCGAAAGTCCCAGCATGACGGTGGCATTACAAGAATTGCTTAGTTGGTGCATCTAGATTTGATAACACCAAATAGCAGTAAAAGATACACAAATCTCATTCAACAGGGCAAGAAAATGAACATAATCCCTGAGCATTAATCAATTTAATGTGTATTACACATGTACTGGCTTTTTATTAGGACTAAAGAGACACTTCTATATCAGTGGCATTAATTACATGTTAACAAAATATTCAGTGAAACTAAGCTGGGATTTTCAAAGTAGCCGAAGGGGAATTCTGACTTGCCAGAGTATGCAAACGTCTCGCTTGGAGGCCACTGCCAGTGGCACTAACCTTTTTGCCAGATGAAGTCATGCAACTTTAATGCTTTAAATATAAGCAATTAAGATATAATCCGCCTTACATCTGACTGCTTTAGGTGCATTAGGATTACTATGTACAGACATTGAGATCTATGGAAATGTTCTGTCTTGCTCTACCAAATGGACAGGTGCAAATGCACCCAGGGAGAAGCTGGAGCACAGCCAGCAGATGCTGTTCACTTGCTGACTGCGCTGCTGCAGAACACACAGATCCCGCCATTTGCAGAGCGAGCGGAATACAGGATTTGTGGGATCAAGGCTGAAGATTTACAACCATCCTTTAAAAATCCTGCGCCAACAAAACTGAGTTTTACCTGAGTGAGGCTCCAGTTCGAGACTCCCGTTACCCTATTACTACAATAATGGTTTAGTGGCAAGATGGTTCCCAAACCATCTGAGGGCTGGAGGTCACTCACCCGGCAGTGGCTGTCGCTTGGCTGGCAGTCGCGGAGCAGAGGCGGGGTACTGGTCAGGCTGTATTTCTTATCCTCTTTGAATATGCTGATCTGCTGGGCAGTCAGCTTGGCTGGCGAGTAAAACCTGCTGTCTGGCATTTCCCCGGCCCCGCAGAAATGGTCTCCCGGCTCAAAGCTGTGCCGGAGAAAACGCCGAGTGCGCTCCTTGGCTGGGGGCTCCAGCTCCTGCCCGTCTTCATAGACTTGTTTTAACACTCGGCCGCTGTAAGCGGACGATATTTTGAACCTCACTTTGCGGGGCCTTCCCTCGTGCCGCTGATTGAGTTTCTTCTGATGCTCATCCATTTATTAGGATTTCAAGCTGCAGGTGCTAGAGATGAACTCCAAGAACTTCGGGTTCGAGAGAAAACTCCCCAGCTTCCCCCCAGCCACACAATGTATAATTCAAGGTTTCTAGTAGTTCCTCTCATCTTACAGCAAAACTGACACCACGGTGTTAAATATTGATAGATACTCACAAAGGGCAAATATCGATGGTAGTGAAATGCAAGGCAGGTTGGTGAAGGGCAGGCAGGCTGGCTCACCGCAAGAGGAGAGGAGTTAACTTGGGCAGGGTAGGATTAAATAGGAAACTCTGACCATGTTCTGAAACCATGGAAATATTTCTGCTATGCGCTGTGATAAGAACTACCCCAAATACACCATCCCAGCAGCTTTTCACAGTTCTCTGACAAGGTGAGAAGTTAAAAAGACAAGTTCACGGAAAAAAGCGATCCAGCTTCACAAATAGCAAATGTGAATAATTCCTCTTCCATTCTCGTGCTGAAACCCTGAGAAGCTCCGTTTCATTTTAATCCAAATGTGTTCTTCTACAGGTTGGTGGAGATCTAATTAAGATTTTCTCTTTCAATCCCTATTTGTAATTCTTGCTGCCTTTCAAGGCCTTTTGACCATCCTGGGATTGCTTTTCAGTTTTAAAAGACAGTCACCTACCAATGATCCTCTGCTCATCTGCAGCCCCTCGCACGTGCTCAAGGGGCACGGAAAGCGCAGCTGTTCCAATTCCATCCTTTTCGCTCAGAGGTTTGCAGAGGTGCGGAGCAGCAGGGGATGGGGCCATAGGTGACTCTGGAAGAGAAGGTCCATCAGTGTTCAGCAGGTCTCAGCCTTGCCCAGGAACAGCTCTGCGGGGTGCTGGTCACAGCCAGCCCCGCTCAGCATCTGAGGGACTGGAATTCCTCGATGGTCGCACAGACCTGCGCCCAACAGCAGCAAGCGGCGACCCGCGGTGCCTTCCCACAGCAGCCCATCGCTAGAGATCCCCGGGTTGCCCCTAAACCGAGACCGCACTGGCCGTGCTTTGTCGCTCTGCTGAAGCAGGAGCTCGTCCGCTGGGCCTGTCCCCACCTTGGGCTGCTCTTCCCTTTCAAGGGCAGAAGTGAAGCATGCGCTTAGCGCAGAATGCATCACCGGGGGAACATCTCCTGATACCGACCTGCATCAAATACACACAACAGGAGTTAAAAATCTCTCTTCTTTCAAGTTCCAAGATACCAGTAAATTTCCACTATTAAATGCAGTTTCATTGAGTGGGAATTAAACTGAGCTTTCTGCCCACATCCTGCCAAGGCTATCTTCTTTTAGTTCAAAATCGCCGCTTTTAAAGCTTAGTATTCTCAATAGATTAATTTAGTGTGTTTATTAAAAGTTTGTTCATGAAATACTAGAACAGTTCAGAAGGGCACACATAACAGTACACATGGCAGAACTTCCAGCCAACTGAACAGTCTTCATGCGATAAAAGCTGTTTCTGTCGTGACAGAGTCCTGCAGGATCCTTGGGCTGCTGGGAGCCTCACCATACCTACACCTAAAAGATGTATTTTCCACCAAGAGGACATGCATGAACATGCCTGGGTAAACACACAGCCACGGATACGCCCTTGCATTTCCAAAACACTATTATAATGTTCGTGTCAGCCTCCCATCCTATCTCAAACAAGAGGATCTCACAACATATGAACGCTTTGATTTGCATGAATCAAGCTCAGCTCTTGCTGCATTTACTCAAGAAGCTTGATCCACCCCTTTCTCCGTGCGAGCCAGGCCTCTGTTTTACCGTGTTCTCAAAGGTACGCCGGCGGTCTTAATTTGACACAAATCGTACTTTGTGAGATACCTTAATTGGAGTTCATTTTATGTTGGTTAAGGGAACAATCAAACAGGAAACAAAGCACAAAGCAGAGATGAGCGAGTGAGCGCGACGCGAGCACCACTGCTGCGATCAGCACCTGGGAGATGAGCAAAGCTACTTCCCGTCCTTACAGTTACTTACAGGTGCTGTGCAAGCACAACAAATCCACTCCAGCCTTGTAATTCTGACCTTGGAACAGTCCCATCCTCTTCAGCATCGTCGGCTGGAGTTGCTGTTTGTGTGAGCAGCTCGTGGCTGCCAGCACACGGGCTGCATCAAGGTGAAATCCAGCCTTCTGCAGAGGCACAAACCAATTCCCACAGCCCCACGTTCCCCATGTGAACCTGAGCTTGGCACGCAGAGGCTGCTGCTCAGATATGTACGCACTTCTTATGTCCCTGTGCAGATAAATCTTGCAAAGAAAATATTTCTGAGCAGCCCTTCTGCATTTCTCAGCTGCTCTGACCAACTGAGGCCAACCACTCCACATTACACATCCCAACAGGGACATTCCAGGGGGTGTCCTGAGGCCATCTCCAAAGCCGCAGCGATCTCACTCCAGCCGAGGAGCATCACAGGGTGCCGGGGGCAGGTGGCACCGCTGCCAGTCAGAGCTGGGGACCATCGGTGGAGGATGGGTGGGCTGTGAGCAGCCCCAGCCTCCCTCGGCCCTGCCAGTGCAGCGGCACCCACGCCACTCCCGTCTCTCAGCGTGGGATGTTTCCCACACCGAGCACAGGTCTTCAAGTACAACAATCACTTTGCATACAACAGTGAAATCGTTAAGCTTCACGATCGAGGTCAACACTGCACGATGTTTACTTCAGACTCTGTATTTTAATGACATCTGCCTTCCAAGCGTGGGGCCTCTCCTCACCCTCCTCCCCACGCCAGGAAGCACGAAGCAATTGTTGAAGGGTGCTGGAGGCTTTGGAGAACAAAGAGAGACAGCCCTTGCCCTGAGGAGCATAACACGTTGGTTTAGATCTATTGCAACAAAGCCGGGTACATACAGAGGAGGAGAGCAGGAAGAGCCGCAGTGAGCCAGGCTGCGACACTTTGAAGATGTGTTTCCACCTGTGAGTTTTGCTGAAAAATATTTTGCTGAAAAACGTTTTGCTGCTTCCTTGGAGCAAGGGCTACAGTCCTCCTGATGAAAGCGCGAGGCAGCAGAGCGGCCTGTCTTCAGCTCCAGCACTGCCCCTGTGCCTCAGTCCTGCCCCACTGCTCACATCTCTCTGAGCACACACAGCATCTTAAAGTGGGGTCTGTGGGTGGCTGCCAGAGGAGAGACAGAAGAGGGGCCGGAGCCAGCATTAGGAGCCACAAAGAAGGGCAGGAGGCCATGGATAAGAGGGCAGATCAGATCGGAAGGAAGGATGAAAAGGATCAAGGTAGAAGCTTGTAAGCAAGGACACAAGCGTTAAACTTCCTTCAGTGTGGGAGTAGTGAGTGGAAGGGTTCAGATCAGCAGGTCAAGAGATAATTTAGGCTGATAACTTAAAGGAGTTAGAGCAGGCTCTGTGTGCTGAAGAAGCCAGCAAGTAAAAGCAGGAGCAAAAGGATTCTACACGGAGTCACAAACAGATCTGCTTGCTGCCAACCTGAGGAAAAGGTCAAATTTTGGATACGTACTAGGAAAAAGCAAGCCAGCATTTAGGCACCTCCTGGATGCATGAAGAAAAGGGAAGGAGTCACTCACAATTTGCAAGATGTGGTGGGGAAGATAGTGGTGTTACCACAGTCAGTGTGGTGGTGCATGTGAGGAGCTACCAGGCACAACATGTTCATCATCACTGACTGTGACCAAAAAATGGAAACTTTCCTCTTTTCACTGTTCTTTTGGGCCTCTTGCAGCAGAGGACAACCTGTTCTTTATGAGAGCAGCACAATCAGAGCACCCTGGCACAGGCAGGGCTTGCACCAGCCCATCAGTTCTGGGGTGAGTCCCTGAACCCTCAAAGGTCTGGGCTCTGCACCGCAGCAGGCTCCCGGTTCGCCGTGGCCTGTGTGCTCCAGGGTTCCACATCACTCCTTCAAGCCAAAGCTGGGTTTTGTCTCTTCGGCCCAATTTCCAGGCTCCCTTCTGCCACGCTCCATTTTCCGCCAAGCTGCAGAATCTCCATCAGGAGGTTTCAGATGCATTTCTATGCCCCAGGAACGGGTCAACCCTCCTCCGTGGCTCTGGATTGCCCCAGAGGGACCTGCTCCTCTCCCCATGGGAGCTGCAGCAGTGAGGCTGGGCTGGGCATGCTCCCCATCACACCCTCGCTGCCTGGGGAGGCTCATGCCGCTGCTAGTGGGAGGGCTGTTCCCAGCACGGTGCCAGCAAGCCGAGGACATTTCCCAATAGCTACGTGACAATCGGAGAGCAGAGCCCGGGATTCCCAGAAGGGTGTTTGCAGGCAGCATGGTCACTGCTCCGCACGGCCTGGCAGCCTGCGCTTGAATTTCATCACCGTTACAAAACGAGGTTTTTCCACAGACTGTTGGACAGGGCTCACTCATGGACCTGCCAGCCACGGGGATTTGCCACCCAGCAGGCAGAACAGCTACAAGAGCTCCTTGTCATGCAACCAGACCTGCCAAAAGCTGAACTTGAGCTCTCTGCCCTGAAAGGGGGGGGAATAATAATTCCTCATGTTTCTGATCTCATAAAATAAGAAAAAAAAGTGACTTCCTTTTTAAACAAGTTTGGTGCTGGCACAGCCTGACATTTGCACACCAGCTGCACTCCCTGTCTGGTGGGTACAGCCCGCGGAGGACCAGATGTGACAGGATGGGTGACCAGGCTGACAGCAGCTGGTCCAGGCACAGGGAGAGGTGACTTGATCTGGACATGGGATGAGTTTTACCCACAGATGTCAGGATGCCTGGGAAGCTGCACTGGCTAAAAGAATCTCGTACTGCATACAGTGCCACAGCAGATACTCGACGAAGGCAGTGACTGAGACCAGACTGCTTCACCCACCAGCCTGAGGAAGACACCGGTGAGGCGGATGCCTGAATGCAGCACATGCTTATCTGCGGATAAAGCCTCTCAGTGCAGCGTGGGGGATTAGACTGGGACCTGGAACCAGCACATCCTGCATTTGCCCAGCACATGGGCTCAAAGCTCTCAAGCTGGAGGCCTTCACGTGGTGCTCAGCGCTAGCTCTGTTAACCTGCATTATTTGCTTGAGGATCATCAGAGTGGAAATGACCTCCAGAGTTTACTCCAACCTCCTGCTCAAAGCAGCCTCTTCAGCATTCTCTGTTCCCACAGATAGACGTCGCAGTGGATTTGTTTAATAGCATTAGCAGAGAATAGGCACAAGAGAGCAACGCACACGCACGGCAATGGGCGGTACCGGTTACAAGCAGCACTGAAGCTAATTACCCTGACAACATCATTTCCAAATCGTGGTAAACATTGCAAGGTTTGCTCAGCCTCCGATGCATGTGTGAGCTCTGATGTTCAGACCAGGAGGCACTGAGCTCTGTCTCCACATGGTGATGGTCAGCAGCCTGACCTGCATGGAGCATCGCTGAAGTCCATGACCATCTTCATCTTCCACCAGAGATTGATACAAAAGTCCTGAAGCACTGGGCAGGCAGTGTGTCCCTGCTGTGGACACAGGGGCCAGCACAGATCCTGCTGAAAGTCCAGGGAGCTGGAGCAGGGGTTCCCCTCCCAGCTAAAGAAAGCCCAATTTCATAGGGATTTAACTCATGGCTGGGTTCTCTGATGTCTGTTAAGATACAGACATCTTCTCTTGTCTGAAGCACATTTAACATCTCCTGTGGGGAGTTACGAACATCTGATTAGCAGTGAAATGAGGTACGAAGTCCTCCTGCATCATCACCCTTAACGAAGGGGCCAACGTGGCTTCCTTTTGTGCTCAGCCTCCGGTTTTCTCAGAAGTCACTGGATGTTAAAAATTCTAGCTGCTTTTAGTCTCCGCTGAACTGGATTCACAAGTTACAAGGGTGCACAGACAGAGCTACACACACACTTACACACAGGAGTGTGTTCACAGGACTCAGTTTTTCCAGGAGGCCAAGCTGTGAAGGTCCTCATACAGCAGCTGCTCTTGCCTCGTGCACACGGCTGGGCGGCCGTGCGTTCCTGGAGGGGTGTCAGTGGGAGGAGAGGCCGCCCAGCGCCCCAGGAGCAGCAAACGGGCTCCTGATGAAAGGCAGCCTGCCCAGCACCCGCCTTAGCCCTTGAGACTCTTACACAGGCGGGTAAGAGTCCTAAGTAAGCATAAAAAAAAATCTTGAAGTCACAAAGAAACAAAAACCAGGAAAAAGCACTTCAAAGAGGGAAATCCCCAAGGGTTGAGTTTCACCTACAGAGGCAAACCTCCCCCGGCTGCTCCAGAGAGCAACAGCACAGCCTGGAACCGGAATGCAGAGGAACACGTGTGCCCTGGGTAGAGGGGAGAACAGCAACAGACACGGCACGAAGGCGGCACTGCCCGGCAAATGCCTCCAGAAACACGCTGCGGATCCAGCTACAAGCATGGAAGTTGTGCTTGGATAAACACCACCTCTCATCAGAGGCGAGCACTTAAGGAACACTGGTCTGTGCCACGGCCAAAATGCAACTCCCAGACGCCTGCAGACATGGAAGCTGCTCTGCCAGCATGGAGCATGCACCACGAGGACTCCAGCCCTGCTGTGCCTTCCCACGACACTCTTCCTCACTGGGCTCACAAGCAGCCTAGGTCCTGCTCTCCAGGTCTCCTTCCACAAGGAGCACTGCTCCACAAGCAGGAGCCAGAGAAGAAGCAAACTCAAACTGCCAGCCCCCAAATCTCTACGTGATCAGCCAAAGCAGCAGCAATGAGCTGAAGCAACTGCTCCTTCACTCAGTAAAGCAGAGGTGCATTTGCAGCTGTGTGTTAAATACTCACGCACTCCACGCTCCCCCTCCTGTACCACAACTGTCCTCTCCAGGCTCAGAGCTGGAGCTCCCCGGGCAGCAGTGTTTATAACCGGGCTGCTCAGCCGGCTAAGCTGCAGGCTCTGCTCTGGGTTGGGGTATTCGCTGTGGCCAGCAGCACCTGGGGACACTGGAAGGTGATGCCTGGTTACCAGCAGTGTCGTTATTTGCATCTGTCTTTAATTAGCCTGATGTTTTCTGTGGCCAGAGCTGTGTGAAGAACAGCTCAGGAGGGCCCAAAGTGGCTTTGAGAGGCCTATGAGGTGATTCTCAGCTCTAGTGCTGCTTGGAAACCATTAGTTCTTCTCTTAAAAACTGAAAATTGCACCTCTGCAGATCCAGCCCTTATTGGGTAAACCCCAGAGGAGCAAATTCAGTGCTTGGTTCTCTGTGGTCCTGCACCATGGGGAAAATGGATGAATGCAGCAGAAAGCAGAGAGACAAAGCCACAGCAGGAGCGTGGAGCAGAGGCTGGCAGCGGCCGTCCCTTCAGCCCGGCCTGGCTTTTCCCACTGTCTGCTGCAGGGGCCACAGGGTCCAGACTGGGCAGAGACTGAATGGCTCCTGTCCCCTCCCATTGGAGCCCTGTCAGATAGTGTTCAGGGCATCTGTCCTTGGAGGGGTGGCCATGTCACACCATCACCAGCCAGCGGCACCCACTCGGGACCTGGCGCTCAAGCTCAGACCTTGCAAGTGCTAACTCAGAGTTTCCAAAGCCTGTTCTGGATCTAGCCCAAAATCTCACAAGCCTGGTGTCTGCTTTGATCACCTCCATTCCCTACTTGGGCTGCCTCTGCAGCCCTCAGTGCAGAGTCCAGGCAGCGGCAGGAGGAAGAGGAGGTCTGGGTGACTTCCCAGGTGCAGAGAGGACAGCGTCCATCTGCCCACTGCTGCTCAGCCCGGCTGCACCACCAGCTACTTCTAACGACAGTTCAACAAACACATAACAATCTGTCTTAAAGCAAATCAGTGAATAAATTTATTTTAAAAATACTTCTCTATTTCTGGGTAGTCACCACTCTGCTCCAGATACTTCAGAATTGGCTGAAGCCTCCACGTTACCCAACAGCCAGACTGCGCAAGGCTCGTATGGGCAACACACCGCGCTCAGCTCTCCGTGAGATCAATAAACAGCTCTCTAAACCACTCTTCTTACGTAAGTGTCGATGGCTTCTCAGTGCTTGGCTTTCATCTGCCAGCTGGCACATACCTCACAAAAGGGAAAAGGTGGAAGAAAGACTTAACATCCAGCTGCCGGTGGGTCTGTCCCTGCCATGAGCCTGTCCCCGGGGGTGTTGGGAGCAGGGAGGTGGTGGCCGCTGGCTGCCTGCCCGACCGGGACCAGGCGTTGGTTTGATAGATGGAAAATTTCAGGGAAGCTTTTGCTTTGCTGGTGCAGGTCCCTGTGCTGTGCACGTGCTTGCAGATTCGCGCTGGCCTAATTACATCTTGAAGCAAACGCAACGTCTTTACTGGATGCGTTTCTCCCAGATTCTCCCCTGAATTAGCACCGGACCACGGGCACAGCACCTGCCGCCGCAGCGGCGCGAGCCATGAGCGAGTGGCCCCGATCTGAGCTGTGGGGTACATCGCTCCCCGTCCTGCCCTCAGGGTCCGGAGGTACCGGCCGGGCCTGCCATCCGCCCCCTTCAGCAGCAACGCCGGGCGCTGTGTTTGTGGGTGGGTGGGAGGACAAGCTGTTAGCTTCAGATCTATAATCTGTAGCAGCTTCTAAGTGGCACCCCCTCTCCCTGCCCTCCAGCAGCTAAAAACAGCCTGAAAGGTCCCTCTTCCCCAGAGGAGGAGGAGGAGGGAGGCGTGTGGCATCCACTCGCGAGATGCAGAGTAACAGAGGCTTTTTATAAGCTCCCCCCGGAAAGCGCTGCCATGCCCGTGCCCTCTCCTTGCACCCACGCTCCCCATCTGCAGCACAGAATCACGGAATCATTTAGCTTGGAAAAGAACTTTCAGATCATCAGGCCCAACCATTGCCCCAGCACTGCCAGGGCATCACTGAGCCCTGTCCCTCAGCACCACATCTCCACACCTTGGAAACCCCTCCAGGGATCAGGGGGACTCCAGCCCTACCCTGGGCAGCCTGGGACAGGCCCTGACAACCCTCGCAGGGGAGAAAGCAGCACCATAGCGTTTGTTTAACTGCAGCCAGGTGCCCCTGCGGTGCTCACAGGGGGTACGGGGTCCCTGACACCCATGGGATTGTCCATCCAGGCACTGGCTGGATGAAGGACAGGATGAGGAGGCCGTTCCAGAGCACATAAGGTGAGGGATAAAGGAGAGAAGCTCCCCTCCCTTGCTCACGCTACTCCCTGCTGTTATTTCAACCCCAGAGGGACCCAGAAACGAGAGCCCCACCACCACTCTGCCAAAGGGAGCTTCTCAGGGGCCCATCGCCAGGCCCACATGGGATGTTGGTCCTGCTGAAGCCATCTCATGCAGCCTGCATGCGGGCGGCCAGCCCAACCCAGAGCACACGGCATCTTGGAGGTGGTGGTCCCACCAGTGTGGCTCCCTAGAAAGTGCAGAGCACAGCTGCTCTGACACCTCTGGAGTTTCAGCCAGAAGACTGAAGGTCACAGAGCTCTGTGGGAGTTGTCCTTCTGGTGGGCCAAAGAAAACCTGTTTGGTTTGACAGAGCAGATGCTTAAAAATGACTTTGTATGGACCAGCTGCTTGTTTGCTTTGCAACAGCAGGGGTTTCATGAGCAGTTTTCCCATGTTTCATCGCTCTTCAGTGTACGAACTGTACGATGTGCATGAAACGAGTGGAGATTCCCATTTCTCATAACAAGGCCTTATCTTCTGGAAACTCTGCCCAGGAAGCCATGGGAAAATCAGTTTTCATATTGTAAAGATGCAATCCCAGTACGTCAGGCCAGGAGGGAAGCAGAGCTGATGGCAGAGGTTATTTGATGTAGGCTCCCATCCCGATGGCTTTTATGGCCTTGAAGAGTCACCCCACCTCTCTTTTTCCCCCTTTAAACAGGAATAATTACGTCCAAGTTCACGTAGCTCCCTGTGATCTAGAGGAATTAAACACAAAGCTTGTTATTTGTGTCAGAGTCTCATAACCAGCAATAACCAACAGTGTTAAAATAGGTGAAATTCAAAGCTGGTAAAAGGCAATAATTTCACCTCCAGCGTCTTTACATGTCGGAAACTCGCAGCCCCGAACTGATGGTCAGAGAACAGGGAGGAGCTGTGTGCACTCAGGTACACACAGAAATCTGCCTGATTTTTTTGCAGAGAAGCCAAGTGGAGAAAGACTTGGAGGGAGGTGGTGCGAGAGACGGAAGCTGCCACAAGGCTCACCTGCTGCCCGAGGAGCTGCGTCCTCCAGAGCAGCACCCCCCACTTCCCCTCCCCACTGCATCCAGCCCGGCCTTAATTACAGCATCGGCATCATCAGAGGCTTCTTAAATGAAAGGGACGGACCAGCAGCTTTCTAGCGCTGCCTTTATTTTTTAACCCCAATTACAAGACGCGCTGCAAGGGAGAGGCGGGTGGCAGACAATAAAAGTTCAATGGGGTGGTCTGAGAGTGGAGAAGCAGGAAAGCCGCACATCCCGGTCCCAGCCCGGCCATGGACATGCTGCGCGGCCTCATGTCCTGGTTTTCTCCATGTAAACCGGGGGTGATGCTCAGCCCAAGGAGCGTTCCACATGTGAATTAGCATTTGGAAAGTGCTTTGAAGATTTAAAGTGTTATATAAATGCCAAGTGTTAGCATCATCGGCTTTTATATAGCAGCAGAGCCCGGAAACTGCAATCAAGACCAGAGCCTGCCTGCACCAGACAATTTAGGAGCTCCTGGCTGGAAAGAGCCCCTGTCCCTGCCTCGGCGATCCGCAGTCGCCTGCCCGGGGCTGGAATTGCTGCCGGCTTCAGGGGGAAAGGCTGTGCAGAGCTCTGGCACCCAGAGGCACCCCCAGGAGATGGCCAGCACGGCGGGCTCCCCACCGCTGCGCCGCACTGGGGAGGGGTAAGAGCCAGCCCCAGGGAGCCCGAAGAGAAACTGTTGCCTGGGGCTGGCTGCCCTGCAGGTGCGGTGCTCTCCGGGCCCCACAGATCCCCCTGGGCCCCTTGAGTGGGCTCAGCACCACTGGATCCCCCAGGCTGGGCCCTCCCGAGGTGTCCACAAGGCAGCCGCCCGCTGATTTCCTTGGGAATTTGCTGGAGCTGTGCACTGCGAAGCGCACACGCTTCTCCCCGGCAGACCTTCCATCCCGCCCGTTGTTTTGCCAGTGCAACCAAAGCAGACTGGCCTCAAAAGGTTAGGAAAAACTGAAGAAGTACTCACAAAACAGATCTGATGGGAGATTACCATCAACTGGCGGGCACAAAACCAGCCAGTCCACTTCATTTCTACCACTTGCCCACTGCAAGATATTTCATAATCCTGTTTCCTTTCTAATCAGATGAAACGACAACATGAGCGTTAATCACAGAACACAAATAGGGAAGGACATGTAAAAAAGATAAGCAGCCTTCAAAACCTTTGTTTTCAATATAGTTTATGCTACACGTTGCATTTAAAATCACCAGTAGACAAGATGATGTTATTTGCAGCATCACTCATTAAAAAGTGTGCGCTCAGTCAGCCAAGCACAAATCAACATATGGCAGACTACAAAGAAATACCAAAGTAAAAGGAAACTTGAGATGAAACAGAGTGAGGTCATTGGTTTCTTGCATTATCCTGAAGATGTTTGTCAAAGTTTTAATTTAGCCAAATAGCCACCATTTAAAAAGAAAATAAAAACTGAAACAAAATTGTTTGGACAGAATCATGATCTGGAGGGGAAGAACTTTTGAAAAAACACATTAACCATTTCCCGTGTGTCCTTCTGAGGAAAGGGAAGGGACGTTACCTGCAGTCTGATGGCATCAGCTGCGAGAGGACCACATAGAAATCGTTCCTTCAGATTTACAGTCTTCTTCTCTAGTATTTGTAGTACTTGTAGGTTGCAAACACACCACTGGGATGCAGTGGGGGCTGTGAGGAAAAGTGCCTTGGATTTTCGCTACATGCAGTGCTCTGGTTGGGCAGCTCACCAGGATGCGTGAGCAAAGCAGACCTCGAGAGGGGAATTCAGCTGATAAAACGAATGTAAATCACAGATGCCATGAACAGCCCCTTGGCCTCCCAGTGCCGGGGCCAGCGCCTCACTGGGGTGACAAGGTGCCCGCATCAAACCCCAGGCTGCTGTTGTTGGGCTTGGCTCTCGCGGCAGCACACGGGGTCTGTGCGCTTCCCCAGGGGGCAGTGGTGGGAGCTGGATGCGCTCAGCACCCAGCTGTGGCCGTCTCACCCGGCACAGAACCCGCTGCCCCACCAGCCCAGGAGCGGGAGCAGCCGGTGCTACTGGCACCCCTGGTGATGGTGCTGGATGTCGCTCGGGGAGCCAGCCCCAGCTCCAGCCCCACTAACAAACACTAGCTTTTCAGATTTCCCCTCTTTCCCCACGGAGCAGTGGCTGTTGAGTTGAGCATCCACAGGAAGGAGCAGCTGGAGCAGTTGCCCCCCGTTTGGAGCGCCGGGTGCAGAAAGCTGAGGCCGGGCCGGGTCTGGCACAGGCTGCCGGCCCCGGAGCCGCCGCGCCAGGCTCCCCTTCAGGCCCCTACAGCACGCAGTGGGCGCAGGTCCGGGCTTGAATCGCGACGTGGTGTGCACTTCAGTCTCAACCAGCGCCGGGGGAGCCGAACAGGTTGAGTGACTTCAGGCCGTGGGAGGAATAATTGTCTTGGGTTGCTTCAGAGAGCCGAGGCAGCCAAACTAGGCGAGGGTGGCACTGCGGAGCGCCTCGCGTCTCTGCCAGGTACCTCTGGAGAGTGTTTGTGTTTGAAGGACTTTTTATAGAACTGCTGTCAAAATGGGTATAGAGGGAGCTAAATTGGGACCGGTCTGAAAAGCGAGGCGGCATGTAGGTGTGTGAGGGATGCATGCAGCGAGCGGCTTCTTGCAGCTGGAGCCTGGCGTAAACAGGTCCGCTCTGATGTTTATCAGGGGTTCTTATCTCCTGAGCCGCTGCATTTTTCACCGCCGTGTCAGTTATGAGCCACAGGCCGGGGAGCATTGAAGCGATCTCTGCACAGAGCATGAGCAGGGCTGAGCACGATCGCACCCATCCCACTGCAGGCAGTGCTGCCCGTCTGCCGGTGGGGCCCTGGCTCGCCCTGTTCCAGTTGTGGGATCCGTCTGCCCAGCGAGCGGGACCTGGGCTCCCGCGGCCAGCGTCGGCCCCAGCGCCGTCCCCTCGCGCGCACTGAGTCACAACTGACTCACCGCGAACTTGGACGCGAGCGCAAAGCGTGCATTTGCAAATTGGCTGGTGAGGCGCTGCTTTGCAATGTAGGTGGGATGTATTACAGGCTCCAGCAGCCGAGTTCTGCTCTTTTCCCTCCTCCCTCTCCCTCGGTGCAGGATAGCTGTCGGAGCCCACGGCTCTGGCACGGCTCTCGCGGGTGCAGGACGGCATCGCAGCCCGCACCGGTGGACCGGGCGCGTGGATGGCTCCAGCTCTGCTCGTGACGGAGCTCTGTGCTGAAGATGGATGATTTAGCTCTCCTTGACCTGTTGGAGTGTCCTGTGTGCTTTGAAAAGCTCGATGTCACCGCGAAGGTGCTGCCTTGCCAGCACACGTTCTGCAAGCCCTGTCTGCAGAGGATCCTCAAGTCCCAGAAGGAGCTCAGGTGTCCCGAGTGCAGGACCCTCGTGCTCTGCAGCATCGAGCAGCTGCCCTCCAACCTGCTCCTCATTCGCCTCCTGGATGGAGTCAGGTGTGGACAAAACGTCACCAAGTTTGGCTCGATCCAGAGGTCAGGGGTCCTGTCCTCCCCTGCCTCCATCAGGAGGGTCCCCAGAGGGCTGCAGCTTCATCAGCACCGGTTGGCGACAAGTCCCAGGATCCACATGGAAGGGGTAAGGAAGGTCCACGTTCTTTACTCTGTTGAGAATAGACAGCTTTCTCCTTGTGTGAAACTTTCCTGTTAGCAGTACTGCAGAGATCTCTGAAGTAAGAGAGATCGTTTAGTTTGCAAATCCACCTGCTGGCTCCTTGTGGTATTTGACTGTTTCGAGTTCATCACAACAGTAACTGCACTGACTCTCGGGCTGAGAGTCTCGGCTTGTGCTTCTCCTTGTAAAAACTTCACAGAGGCCGTTTTCCCTGGGAGTTTTCACGTGCTTCCTCGCTTTTGGGGGGGCATTTCAGGTGCTTTGACTTTTGGACAATATACTGATTTTTCACTGACAGCAGTTAAACCAGTAATTGCAAAGCTGTAACTGTTAGAGGTGGAGGAAGGTTTTTTCCCATCGCAGCACCTCAGTTTCCCCAGCCACTGAAAAGGAAGGAGAGCACCTCGTGATGCTCTTGTCCCTGGCAAAGTACCGTGAGGTTCACTAACGAGAAACGTTCAACTCATCTTGCTTACTAACTTGATCTAGGGATGATTTACTAGGCTAAATTTAAAATTCAAAGTTGTTTCTGTCATTTTCTTTAACAGTACAAAAGCTTTCCTTAAGTAATGAGGACGTGATACTAGATTTGCTAAAGGAGCTTGGCTCAGATTGAATTTAGGGTAGAGACTGACTTGTGACTTCACCTTTCCTGTGTTATGTTCCTGTATTTCCCTTTTTCCCACCTGAACTATCCTTCTCTACAAACTCCTCCATAGCATTCAAAAGCTTGGCTCAAGTGGCAGTTAAATCTCAGAGCACCTTTCAGAACTGCAGAGCTGTGAGCTTGCAGGTGCACACGGAGAGGCTTTCTCGCCTGCGCGCGGCAGGGGCACATCCATGTGGGTGTTTCTGGGCAGCTGTAGAGGAACCCCCTGTCCCGTGGGCAGAAGCCAAGGTGCGCATCCCAGGGAATCTCTGTGGCGTCGACAAGTCACCTTGGATGGGTCACACACGCAGACATCTCAAGAGCTCCTCTCTCGGGTCCCTTTCCTGGGTGCCCTGCCCGTCCCGCACTTAGCCAGACAGCCGGAGTGCCCGTGCCTGGGGGCAGTGCTGGGGCGGAGGAGGGCAGAGCGAGGAACCTGGCTGAAAATGAGGTAGTTTGTAGGTTCTGCAGCTGGGCCTCCCAGCCCCAGATAAAAAAAGCACAAATACGCTCCTGTGTTTTTCTTCTCACTCAGCCATTTCATAGTCCTTTAACTAGTTCTCAGGACAGGCAGAAACTTGTTGTTGATACCATATAATGGCAATGCCTGTCCCTTTGCAGCTCCCAAAAGTGTTTTAAGACCAAACCTCTGGGAACTGTCAGAGTTGGTGAGTGCTGGGTGTGAGGGCTCCGGCCCCATCCAGCCCCCCCCCAGGACCAGGACGCGGTGCTGGGATAAGCCTCTGACTCCCTATGGCTTTTCACAAAGGGGTAAAAACCCCACATTACACTGAAGTGCTCTTAGACTTAATTAGTTAATTAATTATAAAACACTTTGGAATCCTCGGCTGCGAGGTGAAGAACGAAAACGTATTAGTCACGTTTTGGGTTTGGTGCTTTTAAATCCATGCAGAGGGGACCCGGCAGCACCTGAGGTGCTCCGGTGGCACCCGGCGAGGGCAGAGCGTCCCCGGCAGCAGAGGAACTCCCTCGGAAGCACCTGAGCAGTGCCGAGAGAGGCAGGGCGGTGATAAGGACGACTCGTCATCTCCCTGCACCGTGAAGCTTGAGTTTCAGGGTGTTCACCTGAAGTGTCGTGGGCGAGCGGCGGCCTCCGAGCCGTCTGCACCGCAGAGCAGGCGCTTTTTGTCAGGAATGAAGCTGTTGTGCAGTGCTGCTCCACCGCAGCTGATCCCACCGCAGCCGCTTCCCTGGGTGCTCATTTGCAACTGCAGCGGAAGGTCGTGTGCTCTCCGAAGAGACGGCTCCGATCTGCGTAGCCCGCTAAGTGCCGCTAACGCCATACACCACTTGGTGCTACAAAGCAGATAAAATTAACGTGCGCCGTGCTGCACGGCAGCCAGAGACACCATCAAAAGCAGGATACAGGACAGGGGTTATTTTTAGCAAAGAAGCTGGTCTATAAATAAACTTCCTTTACTCCATAGAGCTGAGAAAAATCACAAGTTTGATCAAAGTTTCTCTCCTCAGCAGAGATGTTTCCTTGCCAGCTTTTTACTCTTCGTCCTTGTGAGCATCCACAAAGACAAAAAAGTGAAATAAATCCCCTCGCCACCAAGCGAGCAGGGAACTCACATCATTCCGAGTGGAAAGCGCGAGCAGCCCCAGCAGAGCTGCTGAATTAGCAGTAACACGATACTCAGTTTTCAGCCAGGGATTTCACAAAGCCAGTCCTCAAAAAACAAGAAATGTTCTAGTTGCAGCCTATCCCAAACTATTCCTTCTTTGCTAGCATTCAAATCACTCTTGACTCCACTTCCTACATGCTGAGGCGGGGTGGGCACGTTCTGGGTTTGTGCACACAGGCAGAGATGCGCGTTATCTGTGCCTGGGCTCCGGATGGGCCCAGAGCCGCTGCCGTGCTCCCGGGACGTCTGGCCAGGTTTTAAATCTGTAACATCTCTGCAGAGAGGACAAGACTTTGGATTTTTCAGGATCTCCATGTAACAAACTGTCTGGAATTTGAAAGAATTTGCTAGGAGGCGAATGCGTAAATAATCCATGCCGGAGCCTTTGAACTCTTAGGAACCGCCCCTGGCGTGTGCCAGATGTGGTTACGTCTTGTGCTGAAGTGTCGTCCTTATCTGGCTCCATCCCCAGTGCCAGCTGAGCACAGTTTGGCCGCCGGTGAGGGAACAGAAAGGTGGCGTGTGCTGAGGTGTACACAAAACCCCCGTAACTCTCTGAGGAGGAGCAGACCTAAACTACACCCTATACACGGCAAAAATCCATCCAGGCCACTAAACAGATACTTGGATGATGAACTTTGTCATGCAACAAACACAGGGCAGTGAGCCAGAGGAGAAAAACTCCACATATGACGGCTTGCCTTCAGAAAACACAGACCGCACAAATTTAACTGTGACTTGGGCTATTTTCTCTTTGCGTGAAGCGGGCGCTGCAACAACCCCCTCCAGCATTTCATGGGAGATAGACAGATAACACCTCTATTGGGATAAAAATACCCTGCACTCCAACGTCGCCACCTTCACACGGACGTCTATATATAGCGCCTGTGACTTGGTATTTTCTTTTCCTCCAGAAACATCTCCAGCTCCTTGCTGAATTTGACAGACAGGACTTGGATTGATGGATCTTTTCGAAACCTTATTCAAAGCAACCTCCACGTTTGCACCCAGCGGAGGCAAACACCTTTCCTGACCCTGTACAAACCTCCTCCCCAAAAGAAACCCCAACCCTTCCCGTGCAGCCACAGCAATGACCTCATAACGCATCATGTCACCTTGGGCCGGACACGGCTGAACAAACGGTACAAACCTAGGGACTCCACACAGGAGCATTGGCTTTGCCTGAGGAGGTGTCACCAGCGCCTCTTCTGCCAGAGAATCATACAATCAGAGAATCGTTAAGGTTGGAAATTACTTCCAAGATCATCAAGTCCAACCGTCTACTAAACGTTGTCATGACCCCTAAACCATGTCCTGAAATGCCACATCCACACGTTTTCTGAACCTCTCCAGGGATGGCGATTCCACCCCCTTCCTGGGCAGCCTGTTCCAAGGCCTCACCACTCTCTCAGTAAAGAAATTTCTCCTAATATCCAACCTAAACTTCCCCTGGTGCAACTTAAGCCCATTTCCTCTTGTGCTAAGAGAGAAGCATCCTCTCACGCAGCAGCTGCTGGGGATGGCGGCTGCTTGTGCCATAGGGTTCCTCAGCTGAAAACAAAGCCCCTCTATTTGACTACAAATTCCATGACTTTCTGGAAGAAAGGGTTTGCTTTGATTCTCCTCCACGGCCGCATCCGATCAGGCTTTATCTAACAAATACTGAGCGTGACCTGAGGAACCGTTTCTGCAGTGCTGATCTGCACCTTGCACAGAAACACCGTCGTACGCCTTTTCCTTTCCTTTGCATGTAGCTTTAGCACCTGTACCTACCCCAAAGAGAGACTGAAGTCACCCCGATATAGATTGCCCGAAAATACACACCCCAAGAGGTGTACGTGCACCAACCGCAGCCTGCAGAGCAGGGGCGGGCAGCTCTGCAGCAGCTGCAGACATGGCTGCGGCCGCGAGGACGAGCCACTGATGTCACACACACCAGGGGACCCAGCCTCAGCACTTCTGTTCGGGAGGAGCCTTGGGCAGACCACAGCCTCAGGGTCTGGTGGTGGGTTCCCTATGGAAAGCTTGAAGTGAAAATGCCGCTGCGACGGGCTGAAGGATGAACCCCCGGTGGCGCTATACCTGCGAGGCCGGGCGGGTGTTTTCAGGCCAGGACGGGCAGCGTGGCAGGGTCTGAGGTGGCTGCGCAGTCGTCTCACATCCAAGTCCGTTTCGGTTGCTGGCAAACTGCCCTCTGCACTTGCGACGGTGAGCAGGGCTGCGGGCAGCTCCCGCCCGAGCCCGTTATCGGTGCCAGGGAACACACAGCCAGAGCTGCTGCTCCTTGGTGCATCTCCCAGGGGATGTCCCGGCTGTCTCCCTGCGGGTCACACCAATGCTGGCTCCTGTCACCAGAGACTCTCCCAGCCCCGAAGCACCTGGAGAACCACGCTGCCGGGCACCAGCAGCTCCACCGCAGCTCGAGCTGGGGCACGGGGCCACTGCCAGGTGGTCCCGCGGGGCAGGGGAGAGCCAAAGGACCTCCATGGCCAACATCAGGAGCCAGTTTCCCTGGTTTTACAAAATTAGGTACAGAGCTGCAAACACATAAAAGTGTTTTAATTTGTTACCACGGCAATGAGTCAGGCTCAGATGGCAAGTCAGGAATAGAACAGCAGGGTTTCTCAGCGTGCCTGCTCACCTGCTAAGAGTCGTGGTCAGCAAGGAGGCTGAAAGTCTGAGAGGCCTTCTCTTCTCAGAGCTTCCCGCTGGCCACCGGCCCCGGGTCCGTGCAGTTGGTCATTGGCCCAAGTTTGTCATTTTCCTCTCCAGAAGGAAGGGAGAGGAGGAGGCACTTCCACGTGCAGCTCTGCTGGAGATGAAAGGTGTCCTGAGAAAGGTGAGGCTGGACCTTGGCGAGGAGAAGACCCACTCACTCCTGCTGCCTCAACCTTTACTGGGAGAGCTGGGGTGCCTGCCCTTCAGCACTGCCCGTTCGTCCTGCTGTTACTCACTTTCAGATATTGGAATATTGTTTCTTGTCAGGACCCCACTGTGCAAGGCACTGGGCAAAGGAACAAAGAACCATGGCCTGTTTTTTTAAGAAAAGCTTTTCCTTAGCAACTTTTAAGTGGATATTTGAGCTCACTCAGATTTGGAGAAGCTCTGTTTTGTTTTGATGGGGAATGGGGGATGCAGTTCACGATACTGTTTAAGACGGACATGTCCTTTGGCAATCCCACCTCTTTAAGAGGGTTTCCTTTGGGCCGTGAACATCCAATGGGCCTGGAATTTCTCAGCGGCTTTGCAGGGAGGAAGGAGCAAGAGTTGGCTGCTGGGAAACCGCGTTGGTCTGCGTCTTGTGTAACTGGGCTGCAGAGTTGGTCGGTGTCCCCTGGGAAATAGAAATGCAGAAAAGAGAGAGCAGCTCCTTTGACCAGCCCCAGGTCTGGGCAGGACGAGGACACCCAAGACCAGGCAGTGTCCTTCCCAAGGAGGGCAAGGCCCAGTTGGTGGCCATCACTTCATGACACTCATTACTTTACCATCAAAATGGCTGCAAAGCAGAGGTGTCAGGCTCCTGCCAGGTGCCAGGAGAGATGCATCGTCATGAGTTAAGCACTTCCATGAAATAATATGAAAACTAAACCCCGGGTTGTTAGGCAATCAGATCGCACAGGGCCCTGGCAGCTTTGAATGGTGGCAAGGGCTCGGTACCTTTGGCAGTTCTGCTGCCCATGGGTGGGCCAGTGCTGACCTCGTTCCCCTCCCTGCCACCAGCACCGTCCCAGTTTGCAGAGCCCCATCCCCATGCCCTCTGGCAGCGATGTCCCTGCTGCCCAGGCTGGCAGAGCTAGGGGACTGGCAGGAGCCACACACTGCTTCCTCTCCCAGCACCAGGAGGGCACTGGACCAGCAGAGAGAGGGCTGGGGAGCCGCAAGAGGAGGGAGCGGGATGCAGGTTTCCTCCCTGCTCAGTAAACACCACTTCTGAGAACGGCGGTGCTGAGGCAGAGGCGTCATGACTGGGCACGCCGAGGGCTGACACAGTTTGTTTTCTGTGCGGCTTAAAACCATGACACACAAGTGAAGCAGTGCCCGAGATTGCTGACTGCAGCAGAGACAACAACATCTGATAGCAAGCGTGACGGGAAGAGGCGTGAAAAGGTTTCATGCAGACATCGCGGCTCGAACGCACCAGTGCCTGGTGTCCCCCCGTTGTGCCCCGCACCAGTCACTGCCAGTCACTGCCTGTCATTGCCAGCCGCCCCTCTCTGCTCTCGCAGAAAGTCTCTTCAGGCCATCCCTGCTCTGCCTGTGCCCACATGACCCTGCCGGAACCAGGAGTGGGCAGCTATGGAGCGAAGCCAGGCTCAGGTCCAGCTCCTGCCTCGTATAGCCTTGGCGCTCCTCCTGTCCCCCTAAACCGTCCTCTCGTGCGGTTTCCCACCGGAGTGGCAAACCCTCATCCAGCACCGTCCTCCTCCGGAGCTGCGGGAACATCACCAACACATGTCAATGGCACAGCAGCTGCTCAGCCTCTCCATGACAGAAGCTGCCCCACCAGCAGCCGCGGGAGTGCGGATGGAGCAGCACAGAAACCAGGCTCTGGAACCTGCTTCTGCAGCCTCCTTCGGTCGCCTTCCAGCTCCCCAGTCTGTAAATCCTAGAATGGTGGGGGTTGGAAGGGACGTCTGGAGATGATCGAGTCCAATCCCCCTGCCAGAGCAGGGTCACCCAGGGCAGGCAACTCAAATCACACCCACTTACACCTGTAACTTAAGACAATGTTTTCCATACCCAGTGAAATCCACACAATCTACATCCCTGGCTCACCCCCGGGGAGTCCCGCTGGCGCAGGGTGCTAGTGGCCACCAGCTTTACCCAGGACCAGCGCTGGCCTTGTGTCCTGGTGAACCCGGCAGGGAACCGGGCAGGTCTGGTGAGCTCCAGCACCAAGCTGAGCAGGAGGGGACGGAGTTGATTCTGCCTGGGGCACACAGTCTGCTTGTGCTTGGAAGACAGGAGCAATCCTCCTCAGGGGAGAAATAATGCAGAAACCACCCAGCTGTCTGAATCCTCAGAATACAATTATGTGAAGAGACTGAATTGACAAGTTCACTTTTGATGGTTTTGTTCTCTGTGACAAGGCTGAAGTTATCTCCTCTGCCGAAAAGCAGAAAAACAGAATTGTAATGGCAATTAATTTACATTCAAATAGCTCTTTTCATCCAACTGGATCCTAAAGAGCCTTGAAACTGCCGAGCTGAGCACTCAAAGGAGCCGGTGCGGGGCTCATTCATCCCATGGAGGTGCAGGATACGGGCGGTCGGCAGCAGCGTGCTGTGAAGGAGGCCTGCAGGACAGCAATCAAAGTGGATGGCAGTTGTTATGGATCATCTCTCTCCATGGAAAGCCAGCGTGTCCTTTGGTGTCAGCACGTGGATAATGACCGGTTCTCCATTCACGGTGTGTAAACCATCAGGAGCATGGCCTGGGTTGTGCTCTCGGATCTATGCTGGAGTCGCCTCTGGGCGAGTCATTCACACACCCCTGGTGCTGTCCCCACAAGGAAAGTAGGAATGATCTTGCCACCATCACTCTGCTCTCCAGCTGCGTGGTGTCCGTAGATGTCCTGGTCCCCAGGGCAGGAGCCGCTGCTGGACTCATACAGCGCCGGGTGTGGCAGCAGCCTCCAGAAACTCTGCGGTCCTTGGCAGCCAGGGATGTCCGCTGGCCATCCTGCCCTCTCCAGCCTCCTTACCTGCACAGCAGGGTCGGGACACAAGCTTTCCTTTTCCTGCATGCACCAAACAGTCCAGGTACTTCCCTGTGTGCTGTGGAACAGCCTGTCGCTGCACTGAGGAGGCCCCTCGCTGAAGATGCAGAGACAGATGGGTCACCCTGGGCCACAGGTGACAGCAAAGATACTCTTGACATCTCTTCAGCCACCCTGGTTACACCTCTCGTGCTCACGTGTCAATCTTGGGCAATGCCACCTGCCCTCACCTCCTGTCACCACCTCGTCACACCGTGCCGTCCTTTAGAAAACAGGGAGATCGGGTTGGTAGGAAGAGCTTCCTCCATCCTCCTGCACTGACCCTTCTTTGCTCCAGCAGCAGTTTTCTGGGTGGGAGGTTCTTTCAAGCACCTCAGTATAGTTTAATATGTAGGCTGTCCTTGGGCTCCTGCCACCTGGGCATAGAGATGGCGCAACAGAGTTTAGAGGCTCACAGGACCCAGTTCCAGCTGTTTCCCCAAAGAGCAAGTCCTGGTGAATCCTGGCTCCGGCTCCCCTGACGCCACCCCGTGCAGCACACCCGTGTGCCAGCCCCCTCTGACCGATGCCAGTCCTGTGCCAAATGGCTCCAAATCAAAAACTAATCCAAAACCACTTGCAAACTGAACCCACAGTACCTAGCAGGAGAAAAAAAACACAAACTGGGAGCCATCCAGGAGTGGATTTCTCTTCCTCTTAGCACTATCCTAGAAATAAATTGCTCCTCTCGAGGAGGCTGGTACGTGTTACAGAACTCGTGTCTCTGTAGGACCAGTGCTGCCTCTGCACGGCTCGGGAGCTTGGCTCGTGCACCAGTAACGTGGTGCCAGCTGGGAGGGGAAGGCAGAGCTCGTGCGGAGTACGGGGCTGCGCCACCTCTCTCGAGAGCCCTGCAGACAGGGCACCAAGGATTACCACGTCTTCCCTCTGCACTGCCTCTGTCCCCCTCATTGGTCTGGATCTTTTTCTGGTCACCCATCGGTTTCTCCCAGGATGGGACAGCCCCAGTGGAGTCACCACCGCTCCACTCAGGGGAGCCGGGGGTCCCCAGGCCTCCCGCTCCTGAGCCGGTTCTCCTGCACAAGGTCTGGGGAATGAGTGCATGTGGGGCAACACCCATGAAACCCAGATCAGGATCGGGCTCTCGGTATTTACCACAAAGGCATCTGGCAGCGGGGGAGGAGACCGCATGCTTGGGGTGGCTCTGCCTTCGAGGGACGGGGCGCAGCCAGGAGCTGCTCCAGGGCATTCCCTGTGCGGAGGTATGAAAATCAGAGCTGGGAAATCACCCGGGTGCAGGTCCAAACCCGTCAGAGGCCAATCCCAATCCATCTGCCAGCAGCCTCCTCAGCCCCATGGGTCTGCCCCCACTGCTGGAGTCAGCAGGGTGCCGGCCAAGGTTTGGGGGCCAGGTCCAATGCTGATGTCGGGCAGCGGTGCAGGAAAGGGGATGTCCACAGCAGGTAGTGCTCCAGGGGCTACCTCTGGCCAAAACAGCTCCTGCTGACCTCCCTTTGGCAGCACAGCAGCAGGAGGAAGCACCCCTGGATATCAACAGCAATAAGCATTTCCAAGGATGAGTTTGTCACTCACCCCACATGTCCCTCTATGCAGTCGTGGATGTTGGTGAAGCCAGAGCATCTGGGAAGCAGGAAGGTCCCATCTGGCACCGTGAGCTGTGTCTCGCTGAAGCCATTTGTGGGGAACTTTCCTTGCAGATGCGTGAAGGAGTAAATGGGTCTTAGACTCATAGAATCACAGAATGTCAGGGGCTGGAAGGACCCTCTGGAGATCATCGAGTCCAACCCCCCTGCCAGAGCAGGATCACCCAGGGCAGGCCACACAGCAACAGATCCAGGGGGGTGTGAAAGTCTGCAGAGAAGGAGGCTCCACCACCTCTCTGGGCAGCCTGGGCCAGGCTCCATCACTCTCACAGGAAAGAAGTTTTCCTCCCGTTGAGGTGGAACTTCCTGGGTTCCAGTTTGTGCCCACTGCCCCTTGTCCTACCAAACAGGTTCCCGGTGCAGGGACGTTTACTGCCCCATCCTCACCTCAGCCGCGGGTGCCTCAGGCAGCAGCTGCTCGTGCGGAGCTGGTGTCACCACGGGGCTCTGCTCCTCAGGGTGGCTTTAAATGGAGCCTCCTGGGATAAGGCTTACGGGTACTCACAGCCTCTGTCAGAAATCCCTCCTCTCCGCTGTGCACGCGGCCTTGCTCTCCTCCTTTCTTGACAATTTTTGATGTCTCCCCTTGGTGATGCCCATCCCAGCCGGCCTCACACACTTCTTTTCCTTATTATTTTTTTCTCCAGTGCTATGAGTGTGTGGTCTTACATTAATCCGCTGCCAGTAACGAGGAAGTTATAACTAGCTCATTTGAGATAATTATAGTGTGCATTTCTCCCAGCTACGGAGAGATGCTTTGAATTGCTTCCTCACACACACACATATTTTTAATTTGCTGCTTTGTTTTGTACGGAGGGAGACTCAGATGTATTGGATGGCTGCCCTAGCAGAACTGATGCCAAATGCCAAAAATAGTGGGGAAAAAAAAAGATAAAATTCCTTTCTCCCTTATCAGCCTCAAATCCACTAAAAATGTAGACGAGACACTGAAGTGCATCTGCCACGACCACCTCTGCTGGCAGAGTGGCCAAGGAGAGAAGTGTTTCACTTAGAGCCCGCACACCATATGGTACCAGGGAGGGAGGGAGGTTCTGGTTCCACACCCCGGAGCTCCCCACTGCATGTTCTCACCCGGGCTCTCTCAGCTGCTCTGCAGCCCTGAAGCGAGGGGGGCACCTCGAAGAGCCTGAAACTAGGGTCCTGTCTCGCTCAGGCATGATGGAAAGGGGAAAAAACAAAAAAACAAACAAACAAAAAAAAAAAAAACAGAAAAAAATGAGGCAGTGATGGAAAAGTTACAAGCACCCAGAAAACAGAGAGACAGAGGAAAAGGCTTCTCTGGGAAAGGCAAGGCTCTCACAGCAGTCAAGCACCATGGGCAGAATAAAAGCATTTCCTCAGCCCCAAAACCCCCAGGGTTTGGGTTCACAGGCACTGTCTGACTGCCCAAAGATCTTGGCAAAACGTCCCGTTGGCCTCTGCTTGACAGCCTGAGAAGCATCAGTGGGCAATCTGAGGTACAGCAGCATTCCTTCTGCTCAGCTTCTGCTGAGTTCAGAGGCTTTCACATAGGAGAACGTGATTCTCCTCTCTCTCTCTTATTTATTCAATTTTCTCTCTTTTATTTAATTTAGCATTACTAGTGTAGCTGCGGCATTGCGCGGCCTCGTGGGGAAAAAGCCTTTCCCGTTCACCACTGATGTTTCTTCTTTGTAGCTGCTGCCTCTCCGCTGCTGGGCAGCAAATATGCTACACGGATTTTCAACAACCTTTAGCTGAGTTTTTCAGGGCTTCTCATTAGTGTTTTCCCAGCTGAAATTAAAGACAGAGGCCGAACCCCGCAGCTGGGGAGTGTGCCAATGTTTGCAATGTTTGGTTGAACATTTTGTTGCCGCTGCCACCCCACTAAAACAAAATACTGCCTGGGATTAACAAAAAGCAACCGGGCACATTAACGGGAGAAAAATCCATCAAAACAAACCAGGTCCCTCCTCACCGGGACCGCATCCTCGCCTGGGAAAGCCTCTCCCTCTGCCCTCAGCCAGCTACCTCCAGGCGCACCTCGTCTTTATCGCCAGCTTTAATTAGCACCCCTGTTTCTGCCACAGCAATTAACCTACTTTAAATAAAGCGAAACAGATGCCTTGCAGAGGATCTTGTACTTCCAAGAGCGGACAGAAACTGGCCAAAGCCTGAGAAAGAGATCAGCTGAGAGATCTGCCCGCAGCTCTGGTGTGTGGCAGCGGGAGGAGCGATAAACGATGATATCTGCCCCACGAGGGATCTGCTGGTGCCCCAGCCCCAGCAGGGGCTTTGCTGCTGCTGCTGCTTCTGCTGCTCTGCTTTGTCTTTCCTGCCTCTCATGAACACGTCACAAAAACGTCTTTGTGAAAAATTCAGCTTGAAGATTTGTTTTGTGAAAGGCCTGCAAAGCAGGAAAGTGCCCTGTCCAGTAAAAACCTCATTGGTCACTCCATGTGGGTAGATAAAGGCTTCATTTATGTCCTAAATAAGGTTGGGAAATCCATGGGATATTTTTGGCTCAATATCTGAACAAACAAAATGTTTTTAACAAGCAACAAAGACAGACTTTGGAAAAAAACTGACTTGGGCCTTAAAAAAATTACTTCAATTGAAGGATTAAAAAATTTTTTTTATGAAGTGAAGATTTTGAAAATCTTAATCTCAGGTTAATTTCAGCTGTTTCCAAACCAAAATGCTTTGTGTTGCTACAGGGTTTTTTTAATCCTTCTCCTCTTTATTTAAATAACATTGAATTGTGTTGTTTATTAACAATAGAGTATCAAAACCCACCTGGAGGTGTTCCTGTGAGGCCTGCCCTAGGTAATCCATCTTTGGCAGGGGAGTTGGACTAGATGGTCTCTAGAGGTCCCATTCCAACCCTTAACATTCTATGATTTCTATTAAAACATTAGAAAAAATATTTTGACGGTTACAAAGAACTTATGATTTTGAAAACATCAGTCATCAAGTGCTGAGACCGCCCATCATGATTACAACTTTTCCGTGTTATACCACCAGAAACGCACATCCAGACAAACTCTCCTCCCAACACCACCCATCCCTTTGAAGCACTTGGTTCTGGGGTGGTTTGTGGAGAACAAGGACTGCTCTCCTCACCCTTGTCCCTGCCCAGGGCAGGCTGGGAGTCATGTGCTGTCCCTGAGCCTGCTCCCAGGCTGGAGGCTCCTTCCATCCCCTGCTCCCCATTCCGAGGACCGGGAGCTGCAGAGCTCTTCCCTGGAGTACAGGGAGCTTTACTGGGAGTAGGTGTCAGGTCAAAGGGCCACCAACATTATAATAATTCCTTAACAAAACGTCCATGAAGGAATGCGCATCAATGTCACCTTCCTAGTGTTCAAAATTACAAGCAAGTCCCAAAAAACAAAATTCTCCATGTTTTTTGTATGCTAAAGAAGCACATAAGTATTAATATTACCTGTTACTCGCTTAGACCCGCAAAAGTTTTGCATCAAACTTGAAGAAGCGAGCACGAGTGCTCTGCTCTACAACGGGAGCGCCGAGATCACGTCAGCGGGATGGCCGGCTCCGGGACAGGGCCATGGGGAAGAAAACCAGGCTTGGGGGGCAACCTGAACACAGAATGGGCTGTGAGATGTGAAAGGGCTGGAAGCAGGAGGAAAGGGTTAAAGAGGAGAGGAGGAAATGAAGGTTGTGACCACAGTTAGAAGAAGAAAGGGCCCATTCACCCTGTCGGGAGGGGTGAGGTTCCACCAGCCCTGCGTCACAAAGCGCCTGTCCTACCGCGTTTCCAGCCGTTCACTCCAGCCTGCCCTTCTGCCTCCTCCTTGCTCTTGCTGAAGAACATTCCAGACTCTCAGCACCCCTCTGCTTCTTTGCTCTTCCCAGTTCACGGCAGGCACGCAGTTCATTTCAGAGTTTCTCTTATTTTTAATATATTTCCATAACCCGTTCCTGACGCCTTTCATGTTGGGCTCTGCAACAAAATAAAGCCATTCTCTCACCAGCCCCGTACCTCCTTTCCAAGTCCTGTTTTGGCAGCCTGCATGAGCCCTGTTTGTTTTCTAGTCACTCCCAAGGCGATCAAGGTCTCTTTCTGCGCTCCTTGTCCTCGTGTAACACCAGTGAGTCTGTCACCGAGTCTTTCTGAAGGGGAACTGGCTCTCCCATACCCCCCGTTCCCACAGTCGGCTTTGCTGGCAGCTGCTGCAGCCAGAGTTTCCCTGGTCCTGGCACTGACACGGGCCTTGTTTCCCATACAAGCTCCAAGTCCCATGGACTGATAGAGAGCGAAGCTGGTCTGAGTCTCACTTCCATCATTTTCTTTTTTTTTCCCCAGTACTTTCACTAAATCAAGTGTATGTGCTGACTATTAGCACAAATTGACAGACAAAATGAGTTAATTAGAACTAAACATTAGGCTAATTGCTTCCTGTTTCAAATGAAATAAATAGAGTACATAAAACTTTTCTCTTCCTAGGTTTTTTTTCCTACCAAGCATCAGTGTTTGGGAGGCCTGGAAGAGGTTCTCTTCCCAAAACTTATATAATTCCCACGGAAAAGTTGATCTTTCCCACACTTCAGTAAACTCAGGTTGAGTTTCTCTCTTCCGCGTTCCTGACCTCCCCAAAGTGACCTCTGCAGAAATCCTGGGTGCTGACACAGGTGGATCTCGGGAAATGGGTTTATCTCCTTCCACAGAAAAAGGCAGGAGAAGCCCAAATGGGTCACTGGTACAAAAGTGTTGTCTCCTGCAAGGTTGGCAGGGGTTTGGTGACTATAGCTTGAAAAAAACCTCAATGCAGGGTCCTACTCACAGGCCACAGCACTCGGCAGGTGACAAAAAATTCCACAATTTGTCCATGGGAGACGTAGAGCCAGCAGCTGTATCTCCCATTGCCCCCCAGCACCTGAGCTGTCGTGGGATGGGACCCTGCTCCCCGTGGTGGTCCACGTGTGTCAGACGGCGGCCCAGAGCTGAAGATGTGCTGGGTTAGAAGCACTCTGCTGTGGATGGAGATCCTCTGCCAGCCACAAAGGTTTTTCTTGCAGTTCCCACACATGAGATTAAAAATCCTAAAAAGTATAGAAGGACAATCTGGATCTGCAGAGACCGGCACAGAATAGGCTGAGAAGCCTCTTGTCCCCAGCTGTCCCCATCACCAGCACCTCTGCTTAAAACTAATCCATGCTCCAGAGCTGGGGACAGTCCTGGCTGCCCCTTTTCTCTGCCTGTATCTCCTGCAGCTCTGCTCCCTGCTGGGAGGCTGGAAACACAGCTCAGCATTTGGATTTGTTTGTTTGTTTTTTTGCGTTGTGCCTGGGAGACCTTGCTGTGCAGAGCCGGGGCTGCTCCAGTGGAGGTGCCCAGGAGTCACTTGTTGGGGTTTTTATACCATCAACCAGCACAGGAGGGGCAGGCAGGACCCTTAAACTACTCTCCCACCCCCAATTCCAAGTTTCCAGAGCCCCCCCCGAGCACACATCTAGAACAGCTACGTGGGGCACAGAAAACCTCGGCCTCTCTGGGCTCCTCCCAAGAACCCTCCTCGAGCTGCCCTTGAGTTGTGCCACGAGGGGTCACAGCACTGAGCCCAGGGACGGCTCGGGGTTTATTCACCCATCTAAATGATCTGCTGCATAGTCTATTAAATTGAGGTGCCTAAGGTAGGCAGGGGTCAGAAAAGCAGTTATTTTAAGTGAGCTTTGTAGTTCCATTTTGACGAGAGTCAAGATGGCAAAGTCCCTTCATCTCTTCTGTTTTTGGTGTATCTCTTCTTTCTCACATTGTACTGCAACAACAACATAAAGAAGCCTCTCCTCCTGCAGCCCAGATTAAAGACTGAAATAAAATCACAGTAGTGGGGAGATAACCCCAGGGGAGCAGGAACCTGCACTCACCGTGCTCTTGTCGCGTTTCTCCTTGACACGTTTGGCCACTGCAGGTGACACCGCCCGGCCAGCTGGACGACGGCGGCGACCTCCGGTCATTCTGGAGTAGAAATACCCGGGTGCTTTCAGATAGACTGTGTATTAGAGGAGACCTTAGAGCAGCCAAAAAGATCCCGTGGGAAGACTAGTTGAAGGCATTAATTGTTTCTTAATATTCTTAAACAAGCTCAGCCTGCTTTTCATCTTGATACAGATTTAGCATCGGTATTTTGGAGCTCGTCTTCATTAGAAAAAGACATCAAGGAAGGATGTGGGTAGTTAATCCCAATAAACATGCGCTTAAGCCTTAGACCTCTACATTTTTCCCAGTAATTACAAATGCTTTTGGGGAATTCTGTCTACATTAAGCATCGCTGTCATGGACAAACTGCAAAGGCTGTTTCTGGTCCCACAGGTCCCACGAGCCAAGGCCCTGTACACCTACCGAGGGCACAACCCCGGGGAGCTGAGGTTCAACAAGGGGGACATCATCGTGCTGCTCCGACAGCTGGATGAGAACTGGTACCTGGGGGAGGTCAACGGGATCAGCGGCGTTTTCCCAGCCAGCTCTGTGCAAGTCATCAAGCACCTGCCCCTGGCGCCGCCCCTTGGCAGAGCTCTCTATGGCTTCGACCTGAGGAGCAGGGACAAGACCGAGACCAAGGACTGCCCGACGTTCCATAAGGTACCACCACCCACCACTGCAGTCAGGGGCTGGGCTATTGTCTTCCTAAGATCACATGGTGTCCTGCTTCTCCCCAGCTGCATAGGAGCCCCCTGCTGGAAACCAGCGAGGCTCCCAAGGCGCTCAGGCACTGCCGCCAGCAGTTAACCTCCCTCTAGCTGCCCCATGGGCAGGTAGGGGCATGTGCAGGGCAAGGGGCATCCAGGGAAGGCTGCGAGTGCTTACTCAATGCTTACAAATATCTAATATTTATCAATATGTAAAGGGTGGAGGTCAAGACAAGGGGAATGGGCACAAACTGGAACTCAGGAGGTTCCCTGGGAGCAGGAAAAGCAACTTATTTGGTGGGAGGGGGTCGGAGCCTGGCCCAGGCTGCCCAGAGAGCTTGGGGAGTCTCCTCTGGAGAGATTCCAAAGCTGCCTGGACACTGCGCTGCTGGGCCCCCTGCTCTGGGTGACCCTGCTGGAGCAGGGCGGGGGCACCAGGTGATCTCTAGAGGGCCCTTCCACCCCCTACTGTGCTGGGACTCCATGACACCGTTCTCCTGCCCTTCAGAGTGTCAGCATCGCCCTCCTGGGCGGGGTGGATGAGAACAGAGGGCATGTTGGATGACAGAGCAGGGACCATCCCCACCCCACGTGTGGTGAGGACATGGCTCGTTCTCCACTGTGCACACCCAACACCTCGCCAGGCAGCAGCTGTGCTGGCACCGGGCATCAGAACCCTCCTGCCAGCCCAGCCTGGCTGCTGCCCCTGAGCCCTGCAGACAGACAGCATGCAGCTTTCCCTCCCCCTCGCTGGAGCAAAGTCTCTGCAATAAGGAAAAACACAGAGAGGCAAAAATTCAAAATTCAGGCTACACACCAAAATTACACTTTTAACAAGTTCTGCTGGAATTAGATCTTGTTTGCTGGGGGATCTGCCACGGGGGCTGCAGGGGCTGGCTGATCACGGTGGCCCCCAGCCTGGCCCAGCACAGCTCAGAGTGTGGCCAGCACCGGTCCCGTTTTTCCTGGAGCCCCATGAGCTGCCCACTCCCTGAGAGCTTCCTGTGAGCTCTGGTCTAGACATTAATTGTATTCCTGCAGCTCATCTTGAGATGCTGGGTGTCAATGGCTCCAACAAGAGTTCCTAGAAATAAAATTAATACTTGTAATCATCATAATTACAGCAAGCACTGCTTTGTGGCTGTTTTATAAAGGGACACGAGTAAAACATCCTGTTTGAAGCTCTAATATATTTTGTAAAATGTCTTTTCACTTAATGAAATCATTTTAGCTGCAGTGATTAGTTATTTAAGTCCGGTGTTAACAGAAGTGAGTTAGTTAGGGCCACTTAAAGCCACCAAGGAATTAGAAATCAATTATGGAGATGGCAAAGGCAGGTCTGTTGGGGGAGATGTAAGGCTTCTCTTGGCTTGGACACTTGGGTTTGTGCCCCATTTTATCACATCTCCTGGTGTTTAGAGAAGGCAGGAAAACATTACTGGTTTTGGCCAAAGTTTAATTAGACGGAAGTGACAATATTGCCAAAGGATAGGTACTTGTAGGCACACGCTGTGGTTTATAAAGGACTGAGGAGGAGGGAAATGTGAAAACAATCCCTGCTTTAAAATGATCATGCTGGAGAGTCACCTGCACCTCTCCTGCGTCAGAGCCACCCGTGCATGTCCCGGAGCCGGGCGCATTGCCTCACACGAGTGGGTGAGAATCTCAAAGTTTTGCAATTCGTTCATGTCAGCAGTAAATCATGATTAATTCCTCTGGCAGTCATCGTGGTAAAAGACACTGCCACCACATGCCCTTCGCTATTAACGCCGCGTGATCAGCAGTTTCCAAGAAAGGCTGTTTGAACGCTGCCCACATGCAAACACGGAGCCTGGCTCTTCCCTCATTAAACCCAGTGGTTAATGAGCTGGGCTTTCTTCAGTGGAAGCAGGACCGAGCCATGAATATTTAGGCCCAGAGAGATGGAATCGGGTGTATCTGCTTCTGCTGGGAAAGTCGCCATCAGCGAGGGCTTCTCTGAGCTCTCGCCTTAAAGTCGGCTGCAGGGCTTTGACATCCCGCTGCGAGACGCACCCCAGCGTGCCGGCACCAAGTGGAAAAGGAAGATGAGCCCAAACATCCCTTCTAATTTAGAGCTAGATTTATTATAACACTGCTAGAGGGTCAGCCAGCTCCCCTTACAGCTCCACAAGCCAAAGGCTCCGACAAGGAGCGGAGCTCTCTGTGAAGTGCCGGGGAGGAGCCTGAGCCTCGGTTACGTGCTGTCTAAGCAACAGGTTTTTCAAACCAATTTTAGTTTTGCTGTCAGTTTTGCACCCATCGTGTTCCGTTCGGGATTTGTCACTGAAAACGTATCAGGGAAATGACTGAGCCACACGTTTTTTTAAAGAGCACTTGTAACGTCATCTGAGATGTGCCCACAGCTCTGCTGTCAGACAGAGATTGAGAGGAGAGAGGGAAAACTGAGCAGTCGCTGGGCTGGGCCGGGCCAGGCGTAAATTTCCATAGAATCACAGAATGGTTGGGGTTGAAGGGGCCTTCAAGGCCACCCAGTTCCAACCCCCCGCCATGGGCAGGGACACCTCCCACTAGACCAGGCTGCACACGAGCCATCGCATCTCTCTTTGTCCCTTCCAGCCAAACACCACCGCAAGGCAGCTCCTGCAGACCAGCAAAAGCCACTGGTCCCCTCAGTTCAAGTGTGCGTCCCTTCGAACGGCGTCTCCCAAAGCAAAGGGCGCGGATTCTCCGGCTTTCCCCAAGGTGGCTGACTCCAGGCGGAAGAGCCTGAGGCAGTTCTCCATCACCACCGCCCTCAACACCCTCAACCGGATGGTCCACGCGTCGGCCGAGCGGCAGGCGCTGGAGATCAGCTCCCCCGTGCTCATCAGCTCCAGCAACCCCACCGTGGCCACCCAGAGCAGCGAGAAGGCAGAGTTTCCCTACGGCACCCCTCTCCAGGTAAGGCAGCGGCGGCACAGACGCTGCAGGAGCGGGACAAGCCCAGAAATTCTGGGTGCAAACCCTCGATGCACAGGCAGCAGCTCAAAAAGCTGAAGTGCAAACGCACAAAAACAAAGCACCTGTGAGACGTGTTCATCCACGTCAGGCTGCTCCTTGGGAATGGGAAAGGTCTGTCTGGAGAGTTTAGGGGCCCAGGGGAGCTCACAGAAAGTGACATTCAGTTATCAGAGTAACTAAACGCAGGTAAAGCACAAGCCCATTCTGATTTCTGCCCTGCTGTGGTCAGCCCCAGGTGGAGAGTGGGAGGAGACAGAGAGAAACTTGCAAACGAAAGTATTTTTTCATTTCAGAAAGTAGTGAGGAGGGTGAATTCCCAAGGGAGATGACTGAGCCTCAGCCCACCCGTGGACATGCACGGGTGTGTGTGCCCGGATTCACTGCAGGCAAACATCTGGTTTACCATGTAACTTGGAATGGTTTGGGTTGGAAGGGACCTTAAAGATCATCTTGTTCCAAGCCCCCTGCCATGAGCAGGGACACCTCCCACTAGAGCAGGTTGCTCAAAGCTCCACCCAGCCTGGTCTTGAACACTTAATGATGTAGATCAAAATTAGGCAGTTCCCAGCATTTGCAAAATGGAAGCTGAACCCACCTGTTGGCCACGCTCACCCACGTCACTTTGACGATGGCCCTTCTGGGCTCCTCTCACAGAATGAAGCTGCACCGGCATGGCAGGACCTGCAGAATCAGGCCCTGAATTACAAGCAAATAAAAGCTCAGTGAGGAAGCTGCACTGTACTGGGCAGGTCTGTACCTCCAGTGATGGCTTTAGTGGCCTTTTTGTCCAACTCCCTGCTTAAAAGTAGAAACCTGCTCTTTTTTATTAATTGGTGCTTTGATTTCATTAATTGGCATCTCTGTTTTTTCCAGTTGAGGCTGGTAAGTCTCAAGCACACAAGGAGTCCCCAGCACCCCAAGTGCTTATGCTCCAGAAAAAGTGTTGGCTTTAATGGCAAAAATTGATTCAGCCCAAAATCTCAGCTCAAGAGACCACCCGTTTGGGTACCTCCAGACACAGCCTTTGCTCTGCCCACCAGGGCACTGGCACGCCCTCTGGAAGCACAGAGCTCCATCACTGTACCCTAAATCCACGGAGTTTTCCCCAGAGTGCCTCCAGAACAGGTTTCCTCACAAAACACCAATTCAGCAGCATTCTAACACTTGCAGAAATTACAGAGCAGCCTCTGGCTGCTCCTAACCAGGGCTGTCAGCCCTTCTGAAAAGCAATCGGCTCTTTGCCCTGCCCTAAATCAGCCCTCCGCCCGCATCCATCCACATCCAGATGAAGGGCTCCTGCCAGGGGAGGGCAATTCCTAGGAGTCCTTGTTGGTCTGCAATCAAAACCTGGGGCTGTGCTGAGAGAAGCTGAATTTGGGGCTGAGATAATAAATGTAGACTCACCTTTCGGACTATATCGATGCTTGATTTTAGGAGGCAAACGGGTCTCATTCCTTCTTCACCCTCTGACTAAAGATCTCAATACAGAATCTTCACAGATCATCTGAAATGGGAGAAAAAGGAGTTTGTTTAGATTAATAGGACATCTTCCACATTCAAGGTCACTCTAACGCTGTGTAAAGCAATAAGGCAGCCCCTGGTAGCTCGGTGCCTGTGCGATAAAACCCAGCAGGCATTCTGTGCTTAGCAGTAGCCCGCGAGGAGCCGGGGACATCGGATGCAGGTTATTGTGAGAGGAAATGAAGCCTTACAATAGAACTATAATTCAATTGAAATGGTATCATGTCTTGCAAACCCAATATAATTTTACCGAAACTGTCTCAGCATGAACTATTGTCAACAGCAGAAGCAACAGAGGGAACACGTTAACGCTTTGCCTTGGAAAGGCTGGGATTTCCTTCCTTCCTTCTGCACAGCAGCTTGGCTCCCAGAAGCCTGCAGGAGGATGAGTGGCGTTCACGGAGCCACAAGGGCCGTACCTTTCCCTTTTTCCATCTCGGGGTTTGGGTTGCGATGACTGACCTGCGGAGTTGATCCTTTTGCAAGCCCAGGTACGCACTGCCAGGCTGGGCCACGGTGGCCACATCCCACTGAGGTCGCTCGTCTTTTTCCTGGTATTAATCACATGGAAAAGCTGCAGGGGTGAATTTGTCGATAAGGCAGCCCTTGGGATCCGAGCGGAGTTGCAGGACTGGGGCGGAATGGGGGAGATGAGAGCTGATGCTGGTCCCAAGGGTTGGTCTGTCCTGCTCGGCAGCTTCTGGTGGAAGTTCAGCTGCAACAGTAAGTGCTGAGACGCTGGAAAAACAGTAGCACATCTCAGAGCGTGGCTCTTCCATGGCAGTTAGTTTGATATACTCAACATTACCTGGAAGGGAAAGACTTGGGTTTCTTGGGTTTAAACTACTCCAGATAAACCAGAAGTTTGGGAGTAACAACCAGTTGGGTGCCCACTGCCAGCCTAGACAACTGAGCCCAGGAGTGCAAGTACCAGGCTGGGCTCTCCTGTTATTAGCAACATAGTGAGGAGAGGGTTGAATCACATCCCTAAATTGCCTCCGTGCTTTTTCATGCTCCTCAGCCAGTGTGCAGAGTGAGTGGCCTGGACCTTTGTGGGTGGTCACAAATATGCTCTTGAACCTCCCCCCAGACTGCATAGCCTCTCTGGAGGTGTTCCTGAGACCTAATGGGAAAGACCAAACAGTTTCTGAGACTGAAGTAGGTGGGGATTTAACTGGTTGAGTGGGAATTGTCCCAGGAGGCCAAGCCCAGGGTTGGATAACCTGAGCTGGCACCAAGGGTGAGGTACAGTGGGGTAGGCTGGGCAAGAGTGAGGGGGCAGAAGGTGCCCCCCTGCCCAGCCCCTGACCACCAGAACCAGTGCCTAAGCAGAGATAGCATGGGAAGGGAGCAAGTGTCTGCCCAAGATGGCAAGTGGCTGGCAACACCGTGGTGGCTGCACCGGGTTAGTGGTGAATCACAGGCAGGAGGAATGTGCACCGAGCATCCGCCCTCCCCGGCAGCCGGGGAATGGCCACCTCGCCATCCAGGGCTCCCTATGGAGCCCAGAGAGGTGCGAGAGCAGCTGCAGGCCCCGGGCTCCACACCCAAGCACTGGAGCCCCCTGAAAGGAGCTCCCCCGTGAGCAGCACCTCGGCCCTTCACTCAATCTTTCAAACAACGTCCCAGTTCCATTCCATTTCCTGTCTGAGATCAGGATGCAGGGCCCCATGAGGCCAGCTGGAAGGACAGGAGCTGTGCTGCACGTGGGTTTGACACTGGAAAGGGTTAAGAACACAGGAGAGGGGGTCCCAGCATCACTCAGTGATGGGGCAGCAGAGCAATCCTAGCAATCAAACTAGAAACCAAGTGACCCTGTTAGTACCTGAGCCTTTAAATCCATCTCCCCTGCAAGGACAGGCTTCCAGGCAGACACTGCATATACATTTGGATCTGGTAATTTAAGAAAAAAAAAACAACAAAAACCAGTGCATTTTGGATGGGTATGTTCAGTGCTTTCTTTGGGGTGGAGGTCAAAAGAAGTGTCTTTCCAGCAGCACGCAGTTACGTGACACTGGCCCTAAGCTACGAGACTACATGCGTTTGGGGAAGGGATCCTCAGCATCCTGCCAAAGCACCCCGCGCGTGACCCGTCCCCTGGCAGAGTCACATCCCCAGTGATGCTGGTGCCTGGTGGGGGCAGAGGGAGCCGGAGGGGCTGCACCGTGGGGCACAGGCACCACCACAGAGGCTGCGCTGGGTGCTTGTGGGGCTCTCCAAAACACGCTCCGCCTGCCTGGCACCTCCACCAGCGAGGATCAGGCCGGACTCATTTCAGCCCATAAAAGGGAATAACCGGCAGCAGCGGGTGCCGCCGCCAGCCCTCCTCCCGTTCGCCCTTCCCCGTCGCGGTGCCAAGAGCTGGGCGCAGGCAGGAGCCAGAACCAGTTTGCAGGGCCTGTGGTGCACCGTGCCCCGTGCCCATGCATGTGCCCGTTGTGCAAGCGGCGAGGGGAGCGCGGCGCTGCCGAACTGCTCCCTCCCTCCCTCCAGCGGCTGCAGGAATCTCTGCCCAGTGCCAGCCAAGCTTATTCCCCTGAGTCTGGCGGTACCTGGGTCAGGAGACACCTGGCCAAGAGCCGCTGCTCCCCTTTGCTGATGCTAACCCCAGCATCTGCCACCTGGTACAGTTGACTTTTCCAGGGAATAGATGATCCCAAACTTGCAGGACTCAATCTTCAGTAGCACCAGGAGCACCTGCTGCCCTGCAATGGAACGGGGAAAAAAAGCCTCCTCACAGGGCCACCTCTTGTAGGAAAGGCCTACAAGAGTGTCTACAAGGTGTCCAGGGTGAGAAACAGCGCTGGCAACGGGCTGGAGAGGGAAGGAGTCAGAGAGGGATATAAGGAGAGGCAGGAAATGAAATTCTTTGTACTACAAGGGCTGGCAAGGTACTCACAGGAGATTAGCAGAAGTGAATGCTGAAATCAATTATACGGGGCTGGGAAATATTTCATCCAACCTTTTTTCCTCTCTGTCAAAAATACAAAACCAGCTTTGATGCGGGTTCTGAAAGGATTGCTGCTTCACGCAGAGGGGGAGCAGAGAGAGAGGAGAAACACGGAGCTTGCCATCCAGAAGGGCACATTTCTACACAGTTTCATCAGGAAAACCAGCAAGAGGTTGTCATTTTGCTCCCTTGCAAGAAAATGAAACTTCAGATCCTCAAATTTCAAAGGTTTTGCTTATGAAAATTATTAGAACAGAATTATAATTTCCAATCAACTTTACTTACACGAGAGCCTGGTCTGACCCTACCTGAACTAGAAAACAAGGAATGCAAAGATGGTTTGAAGCTGACCTGCCACCCCAGGCCCAGAGACAGAAGCTAGAGTTGCTGAGGTTTTTTAATTAACTTAATTTACTGGAGAGCAACAGAGCTGGTGAGTCACATTTTTTTTTCCCTAGGTCCTTGCTAAGTCAGTGCCCCAGCAGCCTGTTACAGACACAACCACTGGGAATTAGATCTGAAATGAGTAAGAGATGAAAGCCCTTACAACCTGCAGCATTAAAGATCCTGCAGTCCTTGCTGGAGAGCATGGCTGCAGCCACATTCCACCTGGTGACCGCCGCTGGCCCGAGATGCCCCAGGGATGCTGCGGGAGCCGCCCAGCCTCGATGGGAACAGTGTTCCCACCTCCCAACAGCTCCAGCAATGGCACAGCACAGAGAACACCTTCCAGTGTGCCCTGCTGGGAGCCAAACCATGGCAGAGCTCTTCGAAGGGCAGGCACTGCCATGCTGCCTGTGCACACCCCTTGTGCCATGGGCTGTACCCCCGCCCAGTCCCGCATGGCTCACAGACCGGCACGTAACAACTGCCAGGGCACCACAGAGCCCTGTCCCTCAGCACCACAGCTCCATGCCTTTGAAACCCCTCCAGAGATCGTGGGGACTCCAGCCCTGCCCTGGGCAGCCTGGGACAGGCCTGGACAGCCCTGGAGGGGAGGAAATTGTTCCTCAGCTCCAACCTAAACCTCCCCTGGGGCAACTTGAGGCCGGTTCCTCTTGTTCTGTCCCTTGTTCCTTGGGAGCAGAGCCTAACCCCTTCTGGCTCCAACCTCCTGTCAGGGAGTTGTGGAGAGCCAGAAGGTCTCCCCTGAGCCTCCTTTTCTCCAGGCTGAACAAGCCCAGCTCCCTCAGCCTCTCCTCACCAGACTCCTGCTCCAGATCCTTCTCCAGCTTCGTTGCTCTTCTCTGAACACACCTCTTGGAGTGAGGGCCCCAAAATTGAGCACACAGCCGTTCACCTCAGGATACGTTTCTGTGCTTCAGAAGGGACAGCTCAGCAGAGGAGAGCATCCCGAGCGCACCAGACTGGACACTGCCATCCCTTCCTCCACTTCCCAGGCCCAGCCCGCGCACAGGCCAGCACACTGCCGGGCGCGCTCCCGCGTCACCTCTCAGCCTCGAGGTTTGTTCGCTGCACTGCCAGCACAGGCAATGAGTAGAAAAGCAACAGCAGAATGCCAACGGACAAAGAGGAGCGAGTACAGCCAGCACAGACCAGTGGGTTTGGTAACCAGGACCTTCCTGGGCCAGGCTTAGCAGCATCCCTTATTCTCCCCACTTTCAGAAGCAGATGTTGCAGGTGATGGGTGGCAGACGGATACCCAGCCGCAGAGCCGTGCGGTGCCAGGTGTGCCAGCGCTGCTCCCTCCAGCCCCTGCAACAGATCTCGGCCCTCCCGCCTGCAAAGCGGAGATAACAAACCCTCCCCACCTCCGTGGGACTGGAGAGGCCTCGCTAATCTCCTAATCCTTCCAAAGCCCTTGGAGATCCTCCAAAGTAAGGCGATAGGGAAGCACAAGGCACTATTGCCGTGGCTCCAGTCCCCCACCCCAAGAGGGACCACCTCAGGCTCCAGCTACAACCCTGCCTTGCTGCCAGGCATGTAAACAGGGCAGCCAGCTAGGACTGGCCAAGAGTTCAAAGAGAGCAGAAACAGGGCTGAGGTTCCTCCCTGGAACACAACAGACCCCTTCGAGACAGGGGGGTCTTCGCTGAAATCGCTTTGCTTTTGCCATTCAAAAGGTAGCTGGGCTTCCATGTGAAAGCGAAAGGTCCCCGTGAGAGGACAGAGGGGGCATTAGGGTGGCTGGTACCTCTCTGTAGCCGCTCAATGATGGTAGGAAAGGACCATCACAAACCAACGCAGAGCCGGGTGAGGTGCTTCTGCCTGTGCTCCTGCGCTGCCCGTGGTGAGGCAGCGGCTCCCCTGACCCAGCCTGGTCTGCGCTGCCTGTACGCACGGGTCCAGAGCTCCTCAGGACACCTCAGACGAGGTAAATACCTTTAATAACAGTTATTAAAAGATCATTGGAGTAAGAACTGTATTATTTAGGGTTTAGACAATGCCAATACTCCCAGCTGGAGCTAAATAACTAACAAGTGAAACAGCACCGATTACATGAGTCCTCACCTGCAGACGCAGCCGTCTCCTCCCGGTTAGCAAAGTCTGGCCTTGAAACCCTGTTTTCCCAAACTCCCTTTTTCTTCCTGAAGCAGAGACAGGGAGTGAATCAAAGGGACTCGCCTTGTTCAGAGCCAAGGGAAATGGTGAGAAAATACCAACCGCAAGGAGAGCATCGTCCATGCCAAGTGGATCCCGTACATAGGAGATTAGCAATGACTACGGGTTTAGGGCTCAACTCTTGGAAATCCTGGCTGTTAGGTTAAGTTTATCCTGTTTCATCATGGCACCAAGAGCCCCCTCGCACTCCAGGTTACCTGTTCCAACGACCTCCTTACTTACAGGACGGGATAAGCACCATCAGTCCAACCAAGCCATGCCCTGGAAAGCATCTCGCTGTTGACAGACCCTGAGTCTTCCTCCCTGGTCTTTTTTTTGTCAAATGCTCCAAACTCTTGTTTCTCCTGAAACATCTTTGTTTTTTTTATCTGAAGGTGGGGGGTGAAGCCAGTGGAATGCTTTAAGCTGCTCTTCCTGTGGCTAAAATAAGCTTATATTCAAATTAATATATTGTTTTCTTTCTTTCTCCCTGCAGGTCAATGCATCTTACTATCCAGGCTCCCTGGGGCACTCAGCGGCCATTGTCACACTGCCCCACCTGCAGCACCACCTATCGGCCCACATGTACGTAAGGAAACCCAG
>VWZK01012980.1:493559-541394 GCA_013396935.1 Baryphthengus martii | reverse complement strand
GGGGGGCACGTGTAATTTTCAGTACCTTCACTTGAGGCTTCTCCAGCCAACGGTTCTTGTGGGGTGGGAGGTCGAGACAGGAGGTGAAGGCAGAACAGAGCACAGCTCCCGTGAGCTCGGATCCGAACGCAGCTCCACGTAGGAATGTCCTTGGCTGGCCTAAGCAAGGGGTGCAGAGACTCAGTGTCACTATAGAACGATTATGTGCCCAGCAGGTGAGCTGCCCTCACACCTTACGTCAGTGTTTGTAGAAATACGGCTCTGCCTATTTCTCAACGCTACATTTTAGATTTTTTTAATATAAAGAAACTAATTAAGTGCCTCTAGTTATTTATTTTACAACAGTGAAAGTCACCAGTGTTTTTGAACAATCCAATCTCTCAAAACTTTCCCAGAGTTCAAATTTGCAGGCAGTACATTGTGATGATTTGCCTTCCTCGAGATAAGATTCATCCAGCCTGGCACTGTAGTAGCTACTTCACAACAACAGCACAGCAACAAGCTGTCTACAGGGTAATTAGCAGCTCCACAGTACCCAGCCAGAGCAGTGGTATCACCAGCAACACCAGCGGTATCCAGATCTGCACCGCGCTTGGAACGTTGGCCGTGCTCAGGCATTAGCACAGGGCATCCCAGACCAGTGCACACGCTGAATCCTGAGCACAGGAAAACTCCCGAGACCCTAAAATAATCTGCAGAATGGGGATTGTGTTGGGGTGTTCAATCAGCTGCCGTTTGCACAGCTCCTTTTCCAAGCCTGCAATAACAAACCAGCATCTGCGTGTCCTGCCCTTGAGGATGGACCCTCAGGGAGGTCACAACCCGCTGCAGAACGAGGACTCCCTCGCACGGGGCCTCGCCCGGCCCCCGCAAGTCACAGGAGGAGAGGCCACTTTATAAAACATGCACAAAAACAAATGAAACTTTCAAGCTCTGAAGAAAAGGGAGAGAGAAACCTTTTTAAAAGTTATTGGATGGTCCTTGACTATCTACACAACTAGTCTGTGGTTTCTGCTTTTTACATAGTATCAGGTAACCTCTGCATTGGTCTGTAACTCGTTAATATTTGGGCACAGGCCACATGTTCCCTGAAAAACAAACAACAATGAAATTTAATTTGCCTCTAGTGTAACACAATGTAAGTTCTTTAACGAGCAAATATGGGAAAGTTTTGAAAAACATGCCATTTTCTTTTGCCCCTGTTTTGCTGCGTGGCTCACTGTGGAGAACAAAGCTTCAGGATCTAGCTGAAATCCCAGAACCAAGACAGAGAGATCTAGAGGGGATCTCAAAGTACTTCCCAGTCCGGTTTCCTCGCTCGTCCAAAGCAGAGCTGCATCCCTTTGACCATTTTATTCAGAGATCCCCGTGGCAGTGGCAATTCCCGCTGCTCGGCAGGAGGAGGAGGAGGAGCGGGCGGCAGACGGGGCCAGCACGCACGATGCCGTGTGAGCAGCACTCCTCCCTGGCCTCCAGCAGGATGCTGCGGGTGAGCAGACGCAGAGCCTGGCTCAGCACCTACTCCAAAGGCAGAACGTCCGTGCGACGCCGTCGCTCGCACAGAGCGCCCAGCCCACGCTCCTTCCTGCGGCTTTGCCTCCAACCAGGCACAAGTGAGCCCTCGACACGGGAGGTGCAGAGCAGCAGCCTTCTTCTTCCTGAGGCCTGTCACCTTGGCTGGCGCTTCTGGGACAGGGACCACTGGTGGGAGCTGCTTTGCTCTCCATTCCCGCTGGCTCTTTTATTCGCATCCCCTTCAGCCTGAGGTTAGGGGCAGTCTCTTCCCGGTGAGTTCTCTTCACAGTCACCTGCAGCTCTGGCCTCCCTCGCCCCGCTCTCCGCAGGTGCGTGGCTCTCCACTCCTATGCGGCCCACGGGCCGGATGAGCTGGAGCTGCAGAAGGGAGAAGGCGTCCGCGTCTTTGGGAAGGACCACGACGGCTGGCTGCGGGGCATGTCCCTCGTCACTGGGAGAGTCGGCATCTTCCCCAGCAACTACGTCGCTCCCCTCTTCAGGTCTGGTTTTTCTTACACAAAACAAAACGCAGAGGGAGAGGGGAGCGGGTAACAGGCAGGGTTTGGGGTCTTCTTGTTCCCAAAGAGAAATCTCGGTGAGGGATTTCAGCAGCACTAACAGGAGCCAGGGATTCCTCACCTGGCCTTTAAAGGTCCTTTCCAATCCCAAAGGTTCCATGACTCCGCGCTGCCTGGCAGCTCTCACTCCATTTATTTCTCCATGTATGGACTCGGCTGCACGCACCAGGCGGCATCGTGTCTTCTCCAGCAGCCGGGTGCTGCCGCAGGGAGAAGCCAGGGAGCGCTCCCCTCAGAGGGGGCACGAGGTCTGTATGGGTGGACAGCGCAACATTGGCCTTTGCCCACTTGTTTTGAACCTGGAATGTCAACAGAGACATCAGCAGCTTCTCCTGTCGCTGTTTAATTCGTCTCAGAGCTCTGGCAGAGACATGTAGGTGATGCAACCAGCACATTTTGATGAGCTAGTCCGGGAGCCAGGATGAGCAGCAGCCTGTCTGTGCTTGGACTCGCCTTTATTCCTTTTGGATGACTCTGGTTGGTTGTTTTTTTTTCCTGCCAGAAGGAAAATCATAAGCTGAAGGCTTTAAAGCTGGCATTTAAGTGCTGGACATCATTGACCTCATTAAAAAACATGCATTAGAAAGAGCAATAATTAATATATACTATTTAGAAGAGAAAAATAAATTGCCTGTGCCCTGAGTTTCCCCTGAGATACACTCAGGTTCAGTAGAGAAATGAAGAACAGCTTAGAAATGTAGTGCTCTGCTCCTGCAGAGCCGGGGATAAGTCAGGACACCTCTCCCCCAACTGTGATTCACCCTCCCCATGTTGAGGAGCGCCGAGTCTTTGTCTCTCCAGCTTATTTCTTCACCATCTAACCTCTGATAGCACCATGTCCCCCTCTCACCCATAAACAGAGCAAACAGAGAATGGAGAGCACAGCCCAGTCACCCTAAATAGCCTCATAAAGCGCTCCAACCATGTAAGTGCCGGGTTTGGAGATGCTATTCTATCCTCCTTCAGAAATTTCTTCATAATAACTTGATGCCTGAGTTATTTGATGAATCACTGCATAGTTATTAAACTATAAATCACTCCTCCACCCCCCATAAATGTAAAGAAGAATCAGAGGAATCCTTTAAGGAGTCAGTAAAAGGATTTCATTGCAGCCCCCTCACTGAAGGAATCTGGAGCAATATCTGGCTGGTGTGCTGCGGGGGGAGGCTGACTTTTTTGGGGGCAATTTAGTGGCTCCAGGTGAAAGCAAAGAGCCGAGCTCCCTGGGGAAGGCAGGGAGGAGGACAACCTGAGGTAGGTGCTGTGCATCTCAGAGCTGCCCAAACAGTGCAGGGGGAGCTGGAGCCGGGTGACAGGAGCACAAATCCTGCCCTGCCCAGGAGGTGCCTTGCACAGCTCTGGCCACAGGTCCCGTCCAGCTCGCTCTGTGCAGGGAGGGGGTAGGAGTTTTTGGACACATTCTGGAGGGAGGGCTCATGTCAGGAGGTTCCTTCTGAAAGGGTGTGGGGTTACTGTAACCAATCCCAACCCTATTTGGGAATAATTTCTTATCAACCAGCCGCAGAAAGATGAAAGACCCTGTTATAACGGAACCAGAAACTTCAACTGACCATATACATCCACCGCGTTTCCCACCAAAGTCCTGGCCCGGGAGCAGTGCGAGCGTGTTAAAACTGTCGAATTCCCTTTTTTGGGCAAACTCCTGCTTTCCTCACAAAATCACAAGTCTCAGCTTACTTTCTTTTCCATTTCAAACAGGAAATCTAGTCTCGCCGACTCGAAGATGCCTTCCCTGTACGCCTCTTGGACGCTATCGACCTCCTCGCTCTCCTCCCAGGGGAGCCTCTCAGAGAACGGCCCGAGACAAAGCCGAGTCTTGAAGCCGGTGCTGCTGCCGGTGCCTATCCCTTCGCCCGGGAGGAGCGCAGCCCTGGGACAGGCCTCTCTGCGCCGCGGACGCGGCAGCACCAGGAAGAGTAAGTGTTTCAAGGGGGACTCAGGGAGGTAGGAGGCAGACACATCCCCTCCAAACCCTACTGGCTGCCTGCAATTAGCACCGGAGCTGTAAAAAAGAAGTGAAGGTTCCAGAAGGATGGCAGCTCTCACAAGTGGTCCCCACCCGGGCCAGGCAGGACCTGAGCAAAGCTCAGCCGCTCGCAGCATCTCCTGTCACCCGTGGGCGAGCTGGGGGAACACAGCAAGTTTGCAGGCGAGGATCAACCACAGTGTCCAGCTGCACCCCCTCTGTGAAACCACCTCTGGGGAGGGGTCTTTCCAAGAGGTCTCGTCCCAGCCGGGCAGCAGTGCCAAGGATGGGCAGCGTTACCCTGCTGCTGGGCGAGGGGCTGCCTGCCAAGGGAAGTGCCACTTTCGAGGTTGGGCACAGCAAAGCCTGCCCTGAGCTCTGCAGGTCAGCCCTCCAGGCTGGCAGCAGAGGAGGGAAGTGCCCGGGAGGGTTGATGCCCTGCAGGGCTGGGGGGTGATGCCACTGACTCACCCATTCCGATGGTCCCATGCCAGAGCCTGGCACCGCTCCCTGCCGGGGGACAGCTGGTGACCGTGTCCTCAGCAGGCAGGGGAAGGAGGCTCAAAACACACCAGTGAACCAAAAACCTGTGAACGACAGTGTGAGGGAGGCCACGGGGCACACAAGTGTCCCTGTGTGGCAAACAAAGCCAAACTCCAGTAAGGTCAAGGTGAACCGCACCAGGGCAATGTTACCAGTCTCTAAAAGGGACTTCTGATGGGATCTTGGGAAATGTAAATCGGAAAATCCAACCTCAGAAATCCACAACAGGGCACTACGGCAGCAGCTGAAACATCGATACACAGATACAGGGAGAAATAATCACTAATGATACACACACAGTCCTGGGCCCTAAATTAGTTTTTGTCACTCTGGAGAGGGGTTTAGGAATTGTCACACACAGCTCTGTGAGAGTTCCATGCTCAGAAGCAATTTAAAGAAAGGTTAACTTAAAGTCTTATTAGGAATTATGAAGAACAGAATTCAGAAGAGGAGAGTAAAACTCAGCTGTGCCATGGGGAGAGTTCTGGTGAACTCACACTCCACACACTTCATGTATTTCTGGTGACTCAAAAGGAATATAGTAAAATCAGGAGAAGTATGCAGGAGGATGATCAAGAGAATAGAAAAACTTCTATTTCAGGAGGGAAAAAAAAAAATCAGCTTGGAAATATCAGAGATGCATAAAATCATGAATAGCCTGAAGCTGAGAAAGGATACTTCACACAAAAAAAAAGAAGCAGGAGTTACCCAGTGAAATTGTGAAGTCAAAAGCCTTGATGCAGCAGAGAGCTGGAGGGAAAAAACCTCCACATCTATTTTTCTCCTCCTCTGCAAAGATGAAATACGCACGCCTGAGCCTCACAGCCCCGGGCTATAGGAAACACCCCTCGCCAGCACGGAAGGCAGGAGAGGGGGCCCTGGAGACCCTCTCTCGCGAGGCTGCCAAGGAGCCCAGGCTCCCACACCCCCAGCCCTGCTCATCTGGGCAATTCTGGGGATTCTGACTCGGCAATGAAGGTTTTTGCAGAGCTCAGTTGGTCACATCCTTTCCAACAAAGCTGGCAAGGCTCATCTTCAGCCCTTGGAATACACTTCCAGCGGTATTTGGGCAACTATATGATGCTTTCTTCAGCACTTGCAGGTGGAGGTGCTGGTGGGGCAGGCAGGGAGCCAGGCAGGGGGGAGGTGTTTGCAAGGGACAGGGCAGTGTTTTGAGACTCAAAATTGGATTTATCTTAAGAGCTGTTTTACTGTAAAGGGCTCATTCCCCTGTGGTGGCTCTATGTAAAGAAAAAAAAAAAAATTCAATCTTGTGAACAGCAAGAAGCTGTTGTACAGAAATAAAACGTGTAGCTCTTCCTGTGGCAAAGCAAAGCAGCTGTGGGATGGAGCAGCCAAACAGGAACCCCAGACAGTACAGGAGGGCTCGGGAGCCAGGCTCCTGCCGGCAGCTCCCACCTTTGGCAAAGAAACCGTGAGGAGGGGGCAGGGAGGACCCCAGGTGCCACAAGAACCCCATCACAGGAGCTTTTCCCCAGCAGGAGAGGCTGGGGAGGCAGACAGTATCACTGGTCCCAGTGCACGAGGGTAGGTGGGTGGTGATCCCCAGAAGAAATGACCCCACAGCATCCCTGTGCCCGGGACTGTCCATGTGGGGCTGTAACCACCGCTTGCTTCTGCCTCTGTGCTTGGCCTGTGCCCTGTGGGGTTCCTGCTCACTGACTTCTCCTCAAACGGTTCTTGCTCCGCAGACGGGTCCCTGCAGCGGCCAGGGCAGGCAGGGACGCCTGTGCAGGTGGCCGGCTCCCTCAGGCGTCCTTCGGCAGCTGGGCTGCGGCCGCAGCAGGTTCAGCTTTACCAGCACCTCAGCCCCCAGCCGCTCAGCATCCCTTCCGGAGCCACCACAGCCGAGGTAGCAACGAGACCCAACTTCTCCCACGACGCTTCAGCGCTGCTGCTCAGAGGAGGGGATAGCAGAAGCCCCTCCGTGTGCAGCTCCGTCATCCTGGATGCCAAAGACCCTCCGGCCAAGAGCGAGGCAGCTCCGAAGCCGCCAACATCAGCCCCGCCGTCCATCCTGGTGAAGCCAGACACCTCCCGCAACAGCGCTGAGAAGGTACGGCCAGCAGCTACCTGCTGCCTCCTGGGACAGGCAGTCAGGGTCAGCCCAGTACTGACTGGGGCCAAAGCCCTTCAGGCCTTCACTCCATTCTCACCAGGTTTTCTTCTGGCAGCAGCCATGGGGGTTGGTACCTGCACTGAGACATCAGGTGTTTGTGCTGCTGCTGCTGCTCAGATTGAGCCCTTTAGATGCTGCAGGGTCTCTTTCCCTGTAAACCGATGTTCAGTCACAATCAAATCTTGAGGCTTTTCTGAGGTCATAAATCAGGCAAGAATCCCACCAAGGTTCCTGAGAGCTTGGGAGCGAATGAGCAAGCGCCACGGAGGTGGGCGATAGATCCTAAGTCAGCCTGGTCTCTTCAGAGCTCCCCCCTCAGCGCCGCAGTGCTTTGGCTGAGCCATTTGGACAGAAATTTCTTTCCCCTCTGGCAGACAGAAGGAAATTTCATAAAGATAAAAATCATTCTGCAAATTGCCCCAGCGAGAGCTTTCCCTTCTCACAGCGCCCAGAGAGTCAATCGCTTCACAGGCCCCTGGAATCCCAGCCAGGCTCAGCTCCCAGGAGGAACATCACCAGCTGGAGAGGAACTGCGGGCTCTCTGTGAGGGGTAGAGTGGGACAGCCCACCCTCCTCCTCGTGTCCATGGCCACCTGCCCTTCCCCTCCACTCTCTCCCACTGCCTCGGGTGATGGCTCTCTTAGGAGGGCTCTCCCAGGTCTCTGTGACCACCAGCAGTCCTGCTGCACCACACTGTGCCCGTCCCTGCCACCAGCTGCACAGCACTCTGGGCTTCTCCCCAGGCATCCTCGGCCCCCGGGAAGGAGCCAGCCGCCCCCTCACCTCACCCCTCAGTTCTCCAGGGCAGCTCACAGCAAGGAGGGCAGGTGGCTGCTTTTCCCACCCTGACCCTGGCCCTGTTCTCGTTGCAGCAAGTGAAGACGGTGAGGTTCCAGAACCACAGCCCTCCGCCACCCAAGCGGCACAGCCTGCAGCCCTCGCCGAACCTGCCGCGCAGCAGGGCCGAGCCACCATCCGTGGCCGAAGCTCTCCTGCCAGAGGCCAGCCTGTCGGTCCCTGAGCTGGCCCTGCTCTACTCGCCCAGGAGCAGCTCCAGCCCCCTGTACCAGCGACGGGCGCTGCACCCCAAGGCGCTGTCACTGGACCTCTCCGGGCAGTTGACCTTCCCCGCCAAGAAGAACTACAGCAGCATTTCTGCAAACTGAGGGGTAACTCCTCCCCTCGCTTCCCCTCCATGCACCCGGTCCTCTCTTCCCTGCTGCGAGGGATGAGCACCCCAGATCCCACACCGGCCTGTCACCCGCACCGCTGCCCGGCCCGTGGTGAGGGGCAGGGGACACCCCCATGTCCCCATCTCCGCACCGCCAGCACAGCCTAGGAAGTGGGGGAGCTCCCGAGGGAGCAGGATGGGTCAGTACAGAGTCTGTCCCTCCCCAGGAAGGTCCTATCCCGGCCCTTGTTGTGCCGGGGGCGGCCAGAGGAGCCCCACTGCCGCAGGGAGATGTGGAGCGGGTCTGTGGCATCCACAAAAGCAGTGTTCTGTGGTGGCGTCCGAGGCTGCCGGTACGGTGCCGGAGGAGGAGCGGGAAGGGGAAGAAAGCGCGTGGGTATCAGAAATAGTTAAGCTTGTTTTGATCTCCTCACTGCTGCAGGAAAGCCCACAGAGATCAAAACACTGGTTCATTACCTTCCTGCTTCTGCAGGATAAAGAAACCATAAATCAAACTCAGTCTGTTCCCTGCTGACAGGTTGTGTTGCCTTTTGAGGGGGGTTCACTCAGATTCTTTTGCCGGGTTGGTCGCTCGCTTGCTTTTCTGTTTGGTTTCAGTCCAGGAGTTTTAACACAGAGCACAGTTTAAAAGGCGATTTGGGGAGGAAAGAGACGCTGGAAAGGGACGTGCCATTATCACAGTCACTTAGACTCTGCAGACAGGGGTATTGAATCCTGCTTCTCCTCAGTGCTTGGTTTCCTCTAATTACCTGTCAGCTACCTCCTATCAGCCCGTGAGCTCACTCCAGCTCCTTCCCACCGCCCATCCGTTCAGGTATCGCTTCTGTAAATAGCCCGAGTGGAACTCACGACTCAGTCTAGATGAAGGTGCGTGGATCAGCGTAACAAGCAGAACTCTGCTCTCGCCCTGCCACAGGCCGCCCCTTTGCCACTGGGGCCAGTTCTCAGCTGAGCCCATTCCAAGCATCCTCCTGCAAATCCGTGGAAGAGCAGCCAGAGCCAGAGAGTGGTGCCCGGCTTGTGGCCGAGACTGCTCTCCAGCAGAGCCCTGCATAACAGCCTTTGCCGTTCACACTTTGTTTTTACTGCCGGTTTGCAGACCAGCAATTCCCATCCCAGCCACAATCACCACCCGCCGACGTCCCCACGGCGGTAGCTGTGCTGCATCCGGACGGCTGTGAAATCACATCCTTGGTTAACTGCGCACGAACCCACGAGATTAACTCCACTGGCCAACGGAAACTCTCCGAGACACTGGCACAGCCTCAGAGAAGAATGTTTTCTTCTGGATCTAAGAGAAGGTAATGGATAAAACCATTTACTAGTCTACAGCCCCTGTTCTTTCAGCCTTTCAGACTTTTTCTGCTTGTGGAGCAGGAAGCTGGCAGCTGCCTGCAGGGATTTTCAGCAGCACAGAAACCACAGATAAGTTCTTCACCTTGTGCTCTCTGTCACTACTTAAGCTCCTGCAGAAAAATCTTGACAAACTGAAAATGTGCAGTTTGCCCACAGATAAAAGGCGGTGCAAGCTGCAAATAAGAGGGTGAACACAGCTCTCAGCAATGCCACCTCAAAAGACAGCCGAACATCTCCGAGAAGACACACTGGCTCTTTGCTGGAGATTCTTCTCCTCCCTTTAAAACTAAACCAGAAAGCCTCATAAGCTGGCTCTATAAGCGAGAACACCTCCACTTCTGCCAGGCACACTCAGAAATAACTGGAATTGCAGTAGGTACACCCAGGATCAGCTCCGGTGGCAATTTATAATGTTGGTGTGGAGGGGAAGGAGGGGCTGGCTCCTGGCTCCCGAGCTGATCGCTTCCTGCATGCTAACGAGAGGAGAGGCAGCTCCGTGTCACCAGGTCTGGAATCGGCTGACGAAGGGTCTAATGCATCTCAACAGCTGCCCTCCGGGGAGACTCACGGAATGCAGTGCCACGGGTGGCTGGAGCTGCACCGGGATGAATTATGCAGATGGAAACACGGACGAAGAAGGAGCAGTAGGAAACGTGAAGCCCAGAGGAACGCTTGGCAGGGATGGGTGCGTGAGGAAGGAAGGGAGCTCCTGCCCCCAGGGCCAGTGTCCTCATTTGGTGCCAACCCAGCAGAGCCAAGTTCTAATGGGACGGCCTTGGCCTTGCTGAGCTGGGGGACAGGGCTGACAGCAGCTGGGCTGTGCCCTGAGAAGGGGACAGGCCGATCCCTGTGCACACTCCACAGCTGATGCTTATCCCTCCATTTACTCTCTACAGTGAGGGGCAGCCACAAGCCCTCCGGCCCAGGCAGAGCTCAGCGCCCCCAGGGCTGGGATATGAGATGATGAGCCAAAGATGTTCCCCTGTTATCAGCAGTGAACCTGCCCTGCCAGGCCCGGTGCCTGTTTCTCCAGGAGCACGTCAGTTCCTGCTGGCGCTCAGGAGGCAGCTCAGCGCCAGCTCTGCGCAGAGAGGTGTGTGAAGATGAGGGGCCAGAAGAAAACAAGGCACTGTAACTCACCAGAGAATTCAACCTACATCTGTCCGAAGCAAGTGGCCTCGTAAATTTAATCTGCAGGTGGGGCAGGTGCTCCCAGGAGAGGCAGCACACAAGGCCAGGCAGCAAGGAAGAATCTGAACTTCAGTTTGGGGCTGCAAAATGAAAAGCTCAGAGAGCAGCAGACAGAAGTGGGTGCAGCTCTGCTTCCCATGCCCCGGTCCTGCCACCACAGCCCAGATACAAGGGGAGAGAGCTCCCCTTTGGCACGATGCACTAAGCTCCAGGGGACACCAAGAGCATCAGAAACAGCCAGAAGTCCTCTGGACACCTTAAGATTTAACAAGCTATCGAATCTTTCTGGACACCTGGGCTCACAACAGCCGGATATCGCTCACATTGTCAGTTCACAGTACTGCCTTTCGTGGAAGGAAAGCACCTTCTTCTCCCCTCACACCAAGAGAAACAGCAATAAGGTTTCTCAGCACCCACATGCCCAGGGAAGCCTGAGAAACCGCTCAGCCCACTACACCAGACTGAACTCTTTGGACAAGTACACCAGACAGCACCATGAACCCCTCCCAGACTCGGCCCTCAACCCTCTGCATTATGACGACGAGCAAGAGCACCGGGCCGAGTGGGATAGCGGGAGCTCTGCCACCCAAGCGCACAGCCCCACGGTCACGGGAGGGAAGCACTGACAGCGGAATCGGCGCTTTGGCAAAAGAGCAGGCAGCTATTCCAGGAGAGATGTCTCAGTTTCTCGCACGGGGTATTTCAGTGCTTTGGTGCTATGGTGATAAGTGCCCTAAATATATTCAAAATACGTAGGGAGAGAGAACAGAAAACAAGGCGGATTTTAAAGCCACAGCTCTACTAAGCACTTTGTTCCCACAGACACCGGTAGCTGCCCGCTGGTCTCCTACCACAGCCCCCAGGGAAAACTGCCACGTCCTCCTCACCCCCCTCCTTTCCTCCCCTGGCAGCAGCAGGAGGGAGCCCCTGGACAGCATCAGCAACCCAGCGCTTCCTCACCCGCCCCAGCCCAGGCAGCACCAGCAGCTGGCCCCTGTCTGCACGGAGAGCCCATCGTGCTGGGAAGAGCTCGGCCAGGTCTGTCGGGGAGCAGCTCTATGTGCACTGAAAACATCTGCTCTGGTGCAATTGCTCTGGCCACCTCTGCTCCCCAGGCAGAACCACCACGTTGGGTTCTTGAAGCATGGGCAAAACGTGGGGTTTTTTTTTCTGAGCTGCTGACCTGAAGCATCTTCCATGAGGATCTGCTCCAAACCCCTGTTCCTCTCTGGCTGCTGTCACCCAGTTTTAATGTTTTTTTTTCAGCTGGGTAGCAATGAAAAGGGAGGCATCACATGCTGGCAGGGGGGTGGTAGTTTTACATGGAGGTGGGCGATCTCTTCAAGGGTTTCTGTTATTTTTTATATATATTTAACTTCCCTCTTGTCTTCCCACCTCCAGACTCTCTTCAGCCCATTTCCCCAGTGAAGAAAGGTTAGACAGCAGCTTTTTCTTCCCAAGTTGGCCAGGAGGGCCCACGGGGCAAGTCCACCCCTTTCCCTGCACTCCTCAGGGGTACAGAGAGGCTGCTCCTGCTCCACCACCAAGTCTGCAGACTTGTGTTTTACCACAGAGCATCCCACAGAGCACAAAGAAACCAGGATCGGGAAAGGCAAAACACAGGTGCAGGTGAAGTGCGGTGCAAGGTATTTCTGTAACGCAAACGCATTGTCCCCTGCCCGCCCGGCTGGAGCTGCTGCAGGCAGGTCCAGCCTCCCACCACCTGGAGTGTCACCTTCGTCAGCGGAGCGCAGGGAAGAAGCTCTGAAAAAGTGCCTAAAGCAGCACGTGGGGACAGAGGGACCATCAATGAACCTCTCACAAGTTCTTGAATTGGGCTGATTTTCTACCTGCTTGCTTCTTATGATTAGTTAATGAATTGGAACATGAATCGGTTCGTTCGTCAGCTCAGTTTTAATTGCCTGACTAGCTTGGCAGAAACCTGAGCACTTCAGCAAGGAATCGACCCCCGAGCCTGAGCTGCAGTCATGGCTCCTGATAAACTACAAGCAGAGGTAGCAGAAGTAAGAAAACATAACATTAACTAATTCTCTCCACATCCTTGCTGGGGAGGATGCCTCCCTGCCCCAAGCAGACATACAGAGGAGCCTCCCACCCCCATCCCCTCAAGAGCTGGAGCGCATAGCCCAGAGGGGACTCTCCCACCCCTTGCCACGAGGAAGGTCACAGTGATGAGGTTCTGTCTCAGGAGGGAATTCCATGAGGCTATTTCAGACGGGCACTGGCTGACTGCTCTGGCAGCTCGAGAGTCGTCGCCAGGCCAGGGTTCACAGAAAGTGCTCTGGGATCAGTCCCTGCTCTGCAATAAAGAGGATCTAACAACCCCTTGGTCAGGAATCACAAGTCACACAGGAGGATGTCGTGGTGACACCAAGCTTTTGTAGCATCACGTCTGGTCGGGTGCCACCAGGAGCAGCATTGCCCGCAGCAGAGCATGGCCAGGCTGGATCTGGGCACAGGCAGCCCCAGACACTCACAGAGCAGGAGCAGGAGGAGGAGGAGCAGTGCTGGGTATAGTTCAGTGACCATGAGAGAGATTGTGGCTGGCTCTGATTTCTACCCATCTGTCAGTCACTAAGCCTCTCAGTCACCCTCAGGAGGGTTTCTCTTACAGCCATAAGAGCTTCTCTTTTTACATGGAAGACAAAGATTTATTTTTTTTATTTTTTTTTTTAACATGACCATATGATTCCAAGAACCTTGGGCTTTAAGGAAAAAATAGTATCTCAGTCCTGATAAGCCAGCAAAAGGCCACAGTGTGCAGGATGCCAGATATTTGCTTCTTTCACCCTCCCAACAGCCCTGCTCTCCCCTTGGCAAAGGTCTGATTTCTAGAGCCAACATTAGAAAATCACCGATAAGGCTGTAGCGCATTCACACTTTTAATCCATGCGATATCCTCAGTCACAGGTGTTCTAACAAACACTCATTTCCAAGAGTTTTATTTCCCGACCTCACCCTGTTCAATCTTTCATAAGCCACCAAAGTAAACCAAGAACTGTTCAAACATGAAGCATCTCCTCCAGATTCAGAAAACCCAAGGAATTAGCTTGTGAAAAAGCCTCTGAGGCAACAGGCAGAAGAGCCCGCAGCCCAGCCCTGGAGGGTGGCCCACCACATCATCCCTCTGTCCCCCCTCCATCCCTAGCCCTGGGAAAGAGGAATGCAAATACCGACCCCAACACGTTTGGGTTGGAAGCACCGGCGCGGCCCAGGAAGATGTAGGTTCACGTGCACAGTTATCGCTATTTTAGGAGGTTCATTCATTACCCAAGAGTCACTGCAGTTCATTTGTGCCCGGACAGGTTTGAAGGGTAATAATAGCTATAGACTTCAAGTGTTTCAGATTTTTTTTTCCTTATGTCTCAGTATCTCCCCTACTTAAACAGTAACACTTCACAATGTTGATAAAGGCAGTGTTTAGAAGCAAGCCCGCCCAGGCGAAGCGGCGGGTACTCACCGGGGCAGTCACAGGGAGCTCACACGAGCTGACGGCTTTGTACCCACGTCGGTGGGAAGCTGGGAAGGGATTCGAGACCCCTCTGAGGGCTGGCGCACGAGGTACCCCATGGGGGGGCGGGATGGGGAAGACGATACCTGTGATAAAAGGGGAAAGAGACCTGTTCATACCAAAGTTCCAACTGAAAAAAATGCTAGCGGCAGTAGGGATCAACAAAATGTTGTTTGCCTCGATCCTCTGCGGAACAGACCAGGGAATTGTGTTGTCTTCTTTCGGCACTGAGCCCAGGAAACATTTTAATGAAATGTTATGGCCGTGTTACTATAAATGAGGAAACAGAAGTGACTATTTTTACATGTATATGCTTAGAAATAATAGGATATATAATCTTCTCTTATTTGGTGATGGGTAGGTGGAGGAACAAACAAAATACATGCATTTAGTTTATTGTTCAGAAACACTTGTACAAATTCAGTAACACTTAATATTTTTTCCATGGTGTGAAGTATCATTTTTTAAAAAGGTTTTTTGAATTTAACATACTATTAGGGAGAAGAGAAAAGTCAATAAACAAAAAGATCCTAGTTTTCCATTTTGTATTAGCCTTCAAGATATTTATTTTGTATTTCTGTAACTGAAAAATAATGGCTTAAAAGCATTTTAAGTTTTCAGAAGTTTATTCATCTAAGTTTATAGCACTAATGTTTAGCTCTGTAGCCTGTAGATAAATTAAGGGTAGCGGACGGATGACGGCCCCCCAAGCACGTCACCAAGGGAAACACAGGGCACGGTGAAGCTTTTTTTCGGCACCTGACGCGTGTGGCTGCTCAGCCCATGGAAACGGCGGCGTTGCCATTAAAACTTTTTGCATGAAAAAAACCCAGGAATGTTTATTTTCACTCTATTTCATGTTGCAGTTTCACCAGATGGAACACATGAGGAGGAGGAGGGTTACCTGGGGCTGAGGTTGGGAACAAGGGCTCTGCTCTCGGGGTCATCAGCCAGGGTCCAGCCTGAGCTCAAGCTCCTGCTTTTCGTTTTTGATGCTTTGTCCCTCGCAGGAACCTACAAGCAAATATAATGACAATATTTAGGATTGAATTTTTTTTTTTAATTATTCTCTTTTTTAAAGTGCTTTGAAATCTCCAGCCAAGAGGAGAGCACAGCGCTTTGCTCCATTTAGTTGGAAGTGAGTCCCCAGAGGCAGGGACAGTCAGAGCGCAGGGACGGGACCCTGGTGCTGCTCCATCGCCCTGAGCCGATGCTCTGGCACCACCCCTTTGTTCTGCTGCAGAACAAGAGGGTTGCTGCAGCTTTCCCAAGAATAAATCTGCACTCTATGTTCAGATTACAAGTCCCAGCTGAAGACAGCAATTTAGGTTCACACTCTCGAAGCCACTGCTGGCTCAGGAAATCTCTGTGATACAATGATCTGGCAGGAGCAAAGGGTTCTCGGGCATTGTACCCTGTTTAACTCACAGGGCTGTTGCAATTAAACCCAGGTTTAACTTACCAAAGAGGATGAGAAGCAGCAGGGAGAGACTGCTGTAAAATACTCCTGCATTTTATTTTTAAAACCAAGGATTCTGCATGGTGGGTGGTGAGGGAGAAGGACTGGATGGGTAGAAAGGCTCATGACTCAGGCTCCCTCACTGGGAGGTTTTTTATCTAGGACACCCTGGGCTAAGCGGCAGCACTCCCACGGGGTCTGGTGGCAGCTCACGCTTCAGCTCTGGGGCCACTGGACCGGCAGGAGGCGGAAGCGCTGTCCAGCCTCCCCCAGGAGCCCCCAGGAGGGAGCCAGGAGGGTTTACACAAGCGGCACAACCAAGGACCAGCTTCTCCACCTCATCCTGCGCATCCTACTGACATCACTCCACAGCAGGAGTGAATTCATGGGGCAGATCCAGACTCAAACCAGTTTCCCCACACTTGGGTAGCTCATTTCAGCCCATGACCTGGAATCCTCTGCTTGGTACCTTCAACACACAGGGGAGACAGATTGAGCGGTGCTGGACACCCACAGGTTTCACTAAAAGCTTGATGTGCTCGAGCCCTTGGCTGCATCTCCCCCTTGGCTTGACCGGGCTCCTTGTTCCTCACCACCCAATTACACAGCGACGGATCTTGTAGAGCATCTGCTTGGGGCTGTGCAATTCCACAGCAGCTGCTCAGACACACAGGGCCCTGCTCTACAAAGTACTTTAAAAACATGAGCAGTTGCTTGGCGCTGCCGTTCCCTTATAAAACAAACGCCAGGTTTGCCTCCGCGCAGGCGACAGGGCAATCGCTTAGACTTAATGCATCGGTTCTGCTTTAAAAATGCATCAAGGTAACAGAACAGATTCTCAGATCAAAGAGGAATTTGCAGCATCCCGCAAACAGCGTCAGGGGGTGGTGGGTAGGATCCAACTTCTCCAGGACTGAGCCACAAATCATATTCCCACATTTGCACCATTTTAACGAGATCCCGGCCACGGGCACCTGCGGGCAATGGGTGCCCCAACAGAACGCCCCCCCGGAGGTCAGAGCTCTCCTCCTGCAGAGACCAGCCCATGTTTGGCAGCAGGGCAGGTACTGGCACTGCCCATGGAGCCAGGCCGGGCTGCACCCCCAGCACCAGCAGCGCCCACAGCTGAGAGGGGCCGAGCCGCGCGGCCCAGCTCCAACAGCGGGGCCAGCACAGCGGAGCAATAAACCTGCACAGTCGCACATCCCAAAAGTCTTAAGGTTGCCAGGCAGGAGGAGTCTCAGCTGGAGCTCTCAGATCCCCAGTGACTCATGCCAGAGGAAAAGCAGGATGTTTTGAGCTGCTCTGCATGTGCGCACTTCAAAACTTTGCCGCAGTTCCAACAAGCTCCCTCCCTGCAACACCAGGCCACACATGGGCTCCAGGTGTCATCGCCTCTGCCAGCTGAACTGGTGCTATTAACCGGAAAACTGAAATCCCTTTGCTGGCTGTATCCCCAGTGAAGCCTGTGAATTACTGTTCCAGCAGAAGCCAGCGCGAAGCGCAGCATCCCGGGCGTACCCAGGAGGGCAGTGCCAACGTCCCACTGGGTATTTCTGTTTCCTTGCCGCTGCCCGAGGCGCTCAGCAGCGCTTCTCGCTATCGCGGCAGTGGCAGCAGCCCCCCTGCCCTGCCTCTGGGCTGCAGCTGAGGATCAAGACACCCAGCGCCACGCACACCAGCTCCAGCGGAGCCAGAGCTTTCGAACAACATGATTCTGTCTCAAAGGTCCAAATCTGGTTTGTAACAACAGGAACGGTACTTGAAAGACTGAACTGTTATAACGACGTAATGCTTCCTCTTCTGGTAAACTCATCGGTTAGTCCCTGTTAAGGAAACCTCATGGTACTGAAGTGAGCTCTTTACAAATGCCAAAAGCTGGGAAATAAGAGGCCCTCTGCCCTCCCACTGCTCTGTGATGAGGAGACTGCCGGGAGCTGTGCCTGTGAGAGCAGCTGGTACGGCAGGAGGATCAAACCCACTGAAGGAGGGTACTTTGAGGTGTACAAGGAGGGTATGACAAGCCACATGGAACAGAGGTTTGGAGGTCAGAGCTGTGCTTCCAGTTTTAAGTAATTAGCACTTGCAGCACGTTCTTGTGAGCCAACTGATCCAGCCAAAACAGAAACCAAAAAAAAGTCACCAACTAGAAAAATCAGTCACAAGCCTGGGTTTGCCTACTCTACACGAGATCCCAGAGCAGGGAAAGGTGGGAGGCAGGAACCGCTGCCCATAGCCAGGTCAGAGGTCCCTGGCACCAACGAGCTACCTGCAGCCCCTCCAGCCCTGGTGCTGCCACCGCCACCGCCCAGGCTGCTTCAGCCCCTCAGCTGTTTCGGGTCCGGCAGACACCTGCAAACCCTGCCACGTATCCAGCCAAGGAGCATCACAAACCTCCCTCCCTCCAACAGGCAGCCCAGCTTTAGAGTGGTGTCAGAACAAAACCCGAAGAACTATTTCCAGAAAGTGCTGCTGAAGTGCTCCGTGCCTTTGAATCTAACTCACGTCCTTCATGCAAATGAGTGGTGACTATTTTCTCCTCCTCGCACATTATGAAAGACATAAAAGAAACCTGGAGGAAAGTAATGTGACCCCTGCACAAATACAGAGAAAAAAAAGGATGCAAAAATCCAATCTGCTACTCGAGAAATAAAACATCAAAAGAAATAGAAATTCTTCCTATTAGACACATATCTCCACTTAATGGATCAGAAATTACTCTAACAGCCACTGCTTAGAGATTAGAGGAACAACAAGCGAATCCCCTTTATGCCAGAGATGAAATGCAGTTACCTCCTGGCAGCTCCGAGCCGTGGCAGCCAGGCCCCGGGGTGGGCACCGCAGGAGCACCACAGACTTCTAGGGCACACCTGGCCCCACCGATGCTGGAGCAGGGAAGCTGTGGGGGACACTGCCCAGCCCCTCCTGCGTCACCCCTCACAGCAGCTGGTGACCAGGCACCATGAGGCGACAGGCAAGAGGAAGGGGTTTGAGCTCCCTGTTATCTCAGCTTCTTTGGCGTGGAAAATGCCTCCAGAGGCACTCAGGGAGTAAGCAGCAGCCAGGCAAACCCGTACAAATCACCTTGGGGCAGCCAAGGGCTCTGCTGTGGTGAGATCTCCAGCTCTCCAGCCCTTCTGGCAACGTAACACAGACAGAAGGGGCTTCAAGGGTCAATATCGATTTTTCCAGGGTGGAGGGTTTTGGTCGGGTGCTGGTGGCATCACTCTCACTGGGCTGCCCCAGAGCACAGCCTGCATGACAGGACTGGGTTTACCACTGCTGCGGTTCAAGAACCCACTGGTGGTCATCCAAAGTACAGCACAAATACTAAACCAGACCCCTCTATATCAGCCTCACCAGCAGCTGTTCCCGGGCAGCCCTCCTGGCTCAGCAGCCGATGTGCAGCTCCAGCTCTTCGTCATGATTTCTGTTGCTCCCCACTTCAGTGGAAAATAATTCACCGAAGGTCACACAATCCTTCTGACACAATAAGGCACTGCTGAAGAATAACTGTTTCTGCTTTAAACAAAAATAATAGATTCTGGATACTTTGCTGGTGCCACAGAGTCAATAATTCTCTCTTCTGCCTGCAAAGCCCGGAGGGATTAATAAACTGCTTTGAACTGAATTCCTGAATAAGAGGAGCCCTACACAAGTCTCTCTGCAGAGAGATATTTCAGTGTAACATCCAACAGCGAGCATTCATTTCCCATCAGCTATACGGTTTCTCCATAGATTTATATTTTTTTTTATACACAGATTATTTATAATGTTAAATAAGGACAGGGCTCCTCACTCAACTCCTTACTTGAGATCAGAAATAACAGAAGTCCCATCCTCAGGCACTACCCAGGAAGGAATAAACGGAGACGGGACCACAGAGACGTTCATCCGGCACACAGAACAGGTGACATCATCACCCTCCGCATCCTGACATCACACCAGCTCCCAACTGCTGGGATCGCTCCTCGGCCCCCTCTTCCCCACCGCCCTGGCAGCAGGAGGCTCTCAAACTAAAGTATTCAGCTGAATCAAGTTTGAAGGACGGAGTCAAATCTGGCTGACAAGAAGTTCAGTGCAGCTTTAGCCTGCCCATGTCCCTCCCATAGAGCTCTCCGGCCTAGAACACACCAACCCCAGACCCAGCTGGTGGGGGAGAAGATGCTCAGCACGGGGCTGGTGCCAGGGGAAATTTAACTCACCAGAGGCTGGGTGTTTTGTTTTGGAAATGAGACAAATTCATCAAGGATCTGCAGAACAGACACAGAGAAGGAACAGGTTTCACGGTACCTTGGTTGCCCGTTGCTGTCTCTGCCATGATAAGAACGACTCCAGGCCGGACACAGAGAGAAGCCAGACAAATGATTTTAACTTCCCTCTGTAAGAAACACTATTTATGCCTCACAACACTTTGGAGAAAAGTACCTGTGCGTTCTCCTCAAGAGAGGAAGGACAAAGAAAGCCAAGGAAATATCCTGTGGTGCTGCAGCAGGAAACTGGAAGAGCTGGGAAAGGGAAAGCAATAACCCTGCTCTTTGAGGCTGTGAATTGCTCTACTTCAAAAATGAGCTCAGTTAAAACAAAAGGTTCCCTTTTCAGATTTCTCTAACAAAAATCCTAATGTGAAGACTAATAAATAAGGAGAGAATTTTGTTAATAATGTGGGAAATTAATACCGAGAAAGCCTCTTTATCCTGCTCCCAGCTTTTATTGGGACAAAAATGCACAAGAACCGGCAGAGCAGTGACATCTCCTGGAAACCAACAGTCATAGAAAAAAAAAATAAATATCCAGCTTTTTAGCTCTACCTTGCTCATTAACAATCCGTTCGGCTGATTCACTTCAACATGAGACAATTAGAAATACCATTGTTTAATTTGCCCTCCTGGCAGAACAACAACAAAAAGAAAAAAGTAAACACCAAAAAGCAACCAAAACAAACCTACAAACAGCACCCCCCACACACACACTTTACCAACCAGTTTTCCCAAACATCTGTGGGAAAGTCTTTGTTCTCTGGACAGCTGCTGAAGGGAAAAAAATACCGATTATGAAAGAGTAAGGAAGCAACATTTACTGTTCTAAAACTCTGAACTAATTTTCATCCGCTCAGATTATCCGGCTGCTGCTTTGTCAACATATCAGGTTTTTAGTGCTGTAATCCCTGGTTTTGGTACTAATAACGGTGCTTTTGTAGAAGGAAATTCAGGTCACCTTTCTGACCAGCTCGCTTCCCCCAATCTCCAGCTGCTCCGAGTGGAGCGCTGCTGATTCTAACACACATCCATGGGAAGAACATCCACCGACAAGATCCAAAGGGCAGCATGAGGCCCCAGCCCCAGCATGTGTTGCTGTCCTGTCTCCTGGAGATTGGAGAAGACAGAGCAAGTCTTGCATCCCCCTCAGCCTCTTTGGAAACTCCAAATCCTTTTACTCATCTCTAAGAGACTTCTGCTCACAGCACTCGGGCCAAATTGGCTCAGAAGAAGCCGATCGAACAAGAATGGTGTCAGAGACCCCTGGTTTTGTGAGTACTTTCACCCCTTCATCCGGAATCGTTGTCAGGCTTTGTGAAACCCCTCTCCCCACCCCGACCCAAGGCACCGTGTCACACGATTTACAACTCAAAAAAGGGGAAAAGTAGCCTGCAATGGCCCTGAAATGGCCAAAAAACATCACGCTTTAAAAATCTATGAAAAGAACACTTAACCTTTCTACTTAGATGAATTGTTTTATGAAAGTCATAAATTCGTCTTACGAAAGGAAAAGTCAGTCTTCACCAGTGTTTGTCACAGGTGCTCCCGTTTGAAGAGCAGAGAAGCATGGAAGCTTTCAGATTAACTCTTGCTCAAGAGTTCTTCAGCACTGAATTACTGCTGAACCGCTCATCTGCGCACAAGTGCCCAAGTGCTGCTCAGTCACCTGGGTCACTGCGAAGTAAACCACAGAAGCGCGCAGACAACTTCTTCCCCTCTGTTACAGGAGATTTACAGCCCACTTCTCTACCCAGATCCCAGCCTCTTTAGGAGGGAGAGGAATTCCCAGTAGGGAGCTCTAGGTCTGAAAACACTGGCCACAGCTGAACAGGCAGACTGGCCATGTCAACGTTCAGGGTAATCGTCTCTTTTCAAGAAAAGCCAAAAGGCCAGAGGAAAATAGTTTTATTATATCCATGTTTAAAAGACTCGAGGTGAACTCGCATGCAAAATTAGGCTGTTTAGGGCAGGCTTTTCTCTTATAGGACAAATTCTCATCTTTGTTACAGATGTTTTCAAAGTCACTCTGTGAACTTTCTCCCTGCCAGAAGCTGAGGCAGATATGGGCAAGTTTAATACACTAGATAGACAATTGTGTCACCAATGTCCTTGGTCAGGCCATTCTCGGTAACGCGCACGTGTCTCTCCTTCAGGTCGATGTGGAAGATGGCCTGCTCCAGAATGGGTGTCTTCTCTGCTTCTTCTCTGCCAAGGACTGGAACACGGCGGGGCCCAAGCACAGGATCGTCAAATCTCATCAGCTTCACTCTAGAGAGATCTGCAGGAAAGAGACCGGCCGGTCAGGCTGAGGGATTTACAACCAGCTGCAGGCTAAACTGGAGGCAGCCTAGAATTTTTCAGCCAGGCCTTCCTCCAAGTACCACTTTCTAGCTCTTGCGCACAGGCTGAACAGTGACACCTGGAAAAGACAGCGAGAGTCACAGTGTGATCTCACTCGCTTTCAGTCATTTCAAATCACCAGGAGGTACACATACATCTACCAACTTTAACAGGGCATGTCCCCCTGCCTGTGGTTGGCTATGTACTTTTCCAGACATTCCTCTGTGCACCATCATCAGTATGTAGTTGTCTTTGTTCTACAGATAAACATTAATATAAACACAAGCTGTTGAAAGATACAGAAAAGAAAAAAAAAAGGCCCTGCTGTTACAAGCTTTTGGATAAGGTCCAGTTTTCCTTGCATACACCACTCAGAGCGCTTCAGACTTGTTTAATTCTTAATTCCTGCATTCTTCAACAAAAACACAGACACTGTTCCTTTAAGAAAGCTATTCTCATTCATTACACTGGCCAGAAATGTAATATTTACTGCCTGACAAGGAACTACCATGCCACTCTGTTTTCTTACATTATCTTTCAAAGCAGGTGGATAAGTGGGGAATAATAAACTTACCAACAAGTAGGCTAGAAAAAAACATTGCCTATTTCCAAGAAAAACCACTGAGAGGCACCCAAACTGAAAGAGTGCTACTTACAAAGACCACCTTTAGGCTGCCGAGGTACCACAAACATTTAAACTGACAACAGACACTATGGGACTAATGCTTTTTCTTGGCAATTCCAAGCACAAGGGTAAATATCATCCATGCTCATCTCTTGCTGGAAGTAGGATTGGTGTACCAGTGGCAGAAAAAAGGACTGATGAGGAAATCCCACAGAAAAGCCTGTTTATTTGCATGTTCTCTCTTCTCTTGTTCAGCCAAGCACAAAACTTCTTGCTCCTTTCTAAGTATCTGTTACAGCAGCACGAACTCCAGCAGCCCTGTTCCCACTCCTCTCCTGGCAGTGCCTCTGCAGCTGGCGTGGGGTGGGGGCAGCTCTGCAGAATTCCTTACCTTTGATCCCTCTGTCCATCTTCATTAAGCGCCTGAGCACCGTCTCTCTGCTGTCCCCTTGCCTGATTTCAATCTTTGTAGAGAAGTGGCCATTTGATGGCTGAGGGTTCACCAAAAACACAGACACGCTGGGCTGTGAGAAAGTGAACACAAACGTTAAAGGAGAACCTGTGCTTGTGACCTAAGCCTCGGAGGAAACAAGAAACTAAAAGAAATAAACATCTTGTATCAATACATTTTCTGGAATGAACTTCATTGAGAAACACTGCCTGCCAGAGGCAGAATGCAAACACTTCCCCAATAAAAGCCAGAGTATGCACAGGTTTTTAGGACATATTTGGGGAAATCAGTGAAATTTTTACTCTTGAAAAGTGTTAAAGCTCAAAATGTTCATACATGATACTGCTGTTTCAGTTTCACTAGTCTTACACATCGCCAATTCTTTCCAGAGTCCCTGACACAGCTGTAGCAGTACTTTTGAGAGGTTTTATTTTTATGCAACTGAATGGAATTTAGTTTTCAGACTTCCAATATCTGCATTTTTCATCTACCTCAGTTCTGAATACACAAAATGGTTTTCCAGGACAGCAGTCTTCTTTTATTTTATCTTCTGCTTCAGAAGCAAACTTCACTTCAATGTGATCCAGCTGGAAAAAAAGAAAAAAAGGGAAGCAGGGAACAAACAGGAGTTTAATAGTTTTGGAGGGAACAGGAGCTCCCAGATCTATCAAACAATGGCTCGCACAGTAAATTGGAAAGTAAACGTGCCTTGACATAAGGCAACAGTAGCACACCTAAAAATCACAAGATATTGTTTGGAAGGGACCTCTAAGGGCCACCCTGATGCCCAGCAGTCAGCCCCCCAAGGACAGAGACCCCCTGGAGATCCCCCGGTCTCTCTGGGGAGCCTGCTCGTGGCCACACCACTGTCCTCTCCTCATGGCCCACCTCAGCCACACCAGCTGCAGCTTCAGCCGTAACTCCCAGTCACCATCCCTTGTCTGACTGTCAGCCACTACCAAGAAAGAGACTTTAACATCTTTAACTCTTCGGGAGCAGAAGATTTCTCCAAGATCTTCCCCTCAGCTGGTCTCAACAAGCCCCCCTCCTTCAGCCTCCCGCTGTAGACCACACACTCTGGACTCCCCCCAGACATCTTGATGGTCCTCTGCTCATCAGCCACCAGTCCTCAAGCCTTTCAAACGGGGGGTGCGGAGTGGGGGAGGATGAGAGGGGGCACAACAGACACAGCCAAATCCAGGCTCAGCAGAGCCAAGTGGAGAGGGATGACTTCCCTTGACCTGTCAAATCACATCCTACATAGGTAACTCCTAACGTAGGTCATCACACAGCACGGCCCATCTGCACCGACAGCACTTGCACCAAGTCTACATCAGTCTTGGCAAGCCCACAGTGACCCCAAAGCCCTTTGTGGCAGAGCTGATGTTCAGCCAGCACCAACTCCTACTGAAGTGTGGGGTAATTCTGCCCTGGCACAGAACCTGCCAAGTCCTGTTCAACTGCAGGACATCTGAGAGCTCCGTCCTCAGCTTTCCCTAGATTCTGCAACAGGAAAGATCCACAGTTCGATTGCTCCTTCCCCCAGTTCGGTGGGTTTGGCAGATCTACAGGTATTTTAAAATAAAAGTTGTTGTTGGCTCTTGAATTCGTTCCAATATGTGACAAGTCAAATAAAGCCACGTTTGTTTCATACTGTACAAGTTACAAAGTGAAGTTTTGCAATGTATTTTTTTTTTCTAATTATCAAAACAGTTGCTTTTGGTTTTGGCATTTTGCGGGTTGGTGGTTGTTTTTCCTGTTTTGGAGGGGGTTTTGTTTGATTTTTTTTTATTATTTTTTTTTTTTTTAAACAGAGTCTGCCTGAGCTGTCCCCTCTTTAGCACATTGCCTAGTGATTTAAATTCTGGTTACAATCTGAAGCAGCATAACTACTCCTAGATTGGCATCTGTTTTTCTACAAACCATGGCTTTAAAAGCTCTGTCCAGAATCTGCTCCTCAAACAGGGCAAGGTAACCTGCTACGGTTAACACACCACTGTAAGAGTCCAAGGCTAAGGACTCTGATCATTCTTGCAAGCAATGCCTTGAAGCATCTCCTCTTCAATTCTTCAGGTGAAAAAAGATAGGATACTCAATGGCTCAGAGAAAAATGTCTCTTCATAAGTGTCACTGGATTTTACCATCACAGATACAACCAGGAATGCAGTGAAAGCCAGCTCTGTTTTGTGGGAACACGCCTGCACACTGCACACCTACCCCTGTGTCTTGTGCCTGTATTAATCAGATTTATACACCTACAGTTGACAATTCAAACAGCAAGATCAAAATATAGAAAGTGCATAAAAGAACTATTACTTGAGCAATGTATAGTCAGATGTTAATGTAAACAGGCTTAGGAAAGGCTGGTCCTCCAGCTATCCCGGTAAAAACCAAGTAATGAATGAGTCCAGTATGTACCAACCTCCAGGGAATTTGTCAGATAAACAATATTCTCCATGAGCACTGCACGCTCATCAAATTCCAGTTCCAGATCAAGAACACGTGAACCATTCTTCTCCAGATTTTCCTGTCAGAGGGAGGGCGGGGGGGAAAGGATTAAAACCCTCTAAACACTGCAAGTAAAATGATGCTTCAAAATGGCAAACCATCTTCATTAGTCACGAAGAGAACAAGCTTTTAAATACGAGAGCTCTCTGCTGGCACAACACGCTAACGTAGGAGCAATAATTTTCTTGTAACAGGGTTTCTTCTACAGGGAGCTAGTGACACTGCTGGGAGGAGTAAGAGCAATTAGAACACATTTTTAATATAGAACTGAAAAGGTGTTTGACATTCACAGTTATTTATAATCCCTACATAATGTGCAGGTTGAGAATTCACAAAGTAAGCCAGCACTTCGGTACTATGTCACAGCAGGAAATTCAGTCTTATGACCTAGTTTAAAATAAAGGACAGGCACACAACTACTGGACATGTTCACAGCAGTTGTAAAACAAGTTCTCCGCAGGGAAATAACAACTACTCTATATGTCAACATAAAAGTAACTTAATTAGTCCAGAAAGCCAACAGCAATCGTCACAAGAGACAAAGTATGAAAGGCAATATAAAAATCACGTGAATTTTTTTTTTTTTAACTGAAACAGAACTTCCTCTTTGGAATTGAATCTGCCCCTTTTTTGCTTTCGCACGCTGAGCCAGCTGTCTCCTTTGAAGCTCTACTTTGTCAGACTCAGCATGGTTGTGGTTTCCCAGCTTCCTTGTCAGTTTAATGTGAAAGATTCTCTGCATTTAACACTGAATTGCTTCCCTTTGTAAATCACAAAGTTTCTTCTACGTTCAAGCCCTGCTTCCACAAATAGGAGGCACAGGCAGGAATGCTCCTACAGTGAAATTGCTGAATAATTGGTTTCAGAGAAAAACTCACTGACGTAGGGAGCCTGAGCTCCGACTTTATGTGGAACTGCCCACTGCTTTTTCAGAGACACAGGATCGAGCGCTGGGGGAGCCCCAGCCAGCCTGGCAGGCGCCAGGGCCACCAACCACGGCCGGAGCAACGACACCAAACACCAGGGCTGTTCCAGGCCTCGCACACCTGTAGGACTGGAAGTCTGCCTGACCCTTCTCAGCGTGCCCACTGATCTAACACAGCACTGCACCCCTCTACCAATGCACGTGGGCCCGGCGCTCTCCACTCCTCCCAAGGCTGCGGAGCTACCCTGAAAAGGAGTAACCAGAACCACCCGAGAGAGAGGGAAAAGGCCACCTCCAGTTAGAAAATATGACAAAGCTTACAAACAGAAGACATTAGTACATGCATTTTTTAAATTGAGCTAAAGCTTAAAGAGAAAAAGTAGTATTTTTACACTCATTAAGATTTTTTCCATTACTAATCCCTCTCAACTTCTACTGGTTATCATCAGAAGTCAAAAAGGTTTAAAATCCTACTCTGACCACCCCCCCTACTTCTTATTATTTAAAATTCTTATTCTTTGCTTCTTGAACCTTCCTGGTTGCTGTATTGACTTTCTAATCTGCAACAGCAAGCACAAAAAGTACAAGCTGAGATTTTCATAGGCTTGCATGACTCTGGGATAATAATAATAATGAAATACCAGAATATTATTAATAAAAACATAAGAATGGTACACAAAATCCATAACTATTCAGGGCTCAGAACAGCCTCTTTTTCCCTCCCTTAAATGCAGTGCAACCAGTTATCTCTAGCCTTGCTCTTAACTTTCAAACGTGAAACACTTAAGATTCCAGAGCAACACCTTATTCTCAACCCAGCATGAAAAACTGGAGAAGTCAAATAGGATGCATTTCAAGTGCAGAGGAATCCATGTGTATTTGAAGGCCAGATCACACAACCTGCAAAAACACACCAACTACCAAGCCAACCAGACTCCGGCTAATTCACATACAGACATTTTTACTGCATCTTTCTTCCAGAGGTGTCAGAGCAGTTTATAAACAAACCCATGAAGATGCCAAATAAGCAAGGGGCAGGACAGAGGCTGAAGCCAAATGTTAGTAGGAGATCCAGGAATGAAATAGAGGAAATAATAACCACGCACCAAGTTAAAGACTATCTCTACTTTTGTCCGACATGTTTCATTCACAAAAGGATTTTCTACACAAGAACTGTCCCTCTGACACTTACCTTGACCATGGCAACAAAAGGCATAACCTTCTTCATGTACTTCTTCAGCTCTGGCAAGGCGTTAAGCTCACTGGCAATTACTTTATTATCTGGCAGCTGACCTCCACTGACCTAAACATTGGTGAACATCCATTAAAAAGCACAGGTATCATTAAAAAAAACTTGCCCTTTGATGTCACATACCCTTCTTGCTTTCCCATAGATACCAGCAAAGTCTGTCATCATCACTGATTCCACATACAATATTTTTCTCATCCCTTTGAAACATTTTTAAAATAAAATTTCAAAACTTTCACCAAATAAACAAACAACAACCCCAGATAATCTGTTGCCTGAATGGCAGGAGTTATTATTCTGCATTTTCTTTATATAGTCACCAGAAAGAATATTAACATACTTAAATTTTCTACCAGAATGTATTTTAAATCCACCTTCAAGCCTTATCACAAGCCTTTAAAAGCTACCACTTGAAAATAAAAGAAATAACAGAGCATAGGCTGCTTTTCATTCAAATTGACAAAACCCACTGAAACCGTACTGTCAAATCAGTGACAATCCTTGGGACATTTTCGTTAAGCACCAAAATTTGTTCAACAGTTGTAAAAGTATAAAGAAACTTCAAACTATCTTGCTTTATATTTAAATAATTTGGTAACAAATTACAGCTTCTAAGCTTTTTAAAGACAGAAAAAAAAGAGCCCACGGAAAAGCAGGTAAGCAGCCCAAAGAAACATAAAAGGAGGTCCACCTGATAGTGCTTGCGCAGGAGGGATAAGGTGGTGTGCTGCCACGGCGGGTAGTTCTTTGCCACATAGATGGTACAGTGAGAAGGCTTCTGGGAAGGTTCTTTAGTGCTTTTCTAAGAAAACAAACAAATAAAATAATGGAAGGAGACCTGAGGCAATACAGAATTATGAAGCACGCACAGTTGAAAAGATGCCCTAGCGCCCTTCACCTTCCCTTTCACAGGTGCCGTGTAGCTCTTGAGGCGGAGCCGGAGGTCATGAGCGGCTTCCATCAGGTACTGAGAAGAGCGAATCAGCACCTCGTCCACAGGACCCGCGACGGGCCACGAGGCTCTCATGATGGAATCAGGCTTTGAAGAAAGGAAAAAACGACACACCTTGAGATGAAAACACATTAGCATCTGGTAGTTTTTCAACCCCTTACAGCTTGAGTGGAACCTGGAGTTTAGACAGTTTGAAGTCCACTGAGCACCCACCCCTAACTAGGCCGTAAAGCAACGAGCGCAAAGCCAGCGAGGGTTTATTTGCCAGTGTGTTAAGGACTGCACATCAAACTACACCTGACACAGAACTTCATCTATGAGCACAAGGCACTTGAAAAAGACAGTTTCATGCACAAGTGTAGGAATATGGCGTTATTTGGGTTCATTTTAGATCACCTCTTCATGAGCAGATGACCAAAGTGGTTTGTATAAGGAGTGTATGTATCACCATGGCAACCGGCTAACTCTGGATGGTCATTGCCCTATGGACAATAAGCTACTATGGCTCTCTGTATTATAAGATGTGTATTTCCTCTACCTGCATATGAAGGACATCCATAAGCCAGACACGGGCCTTACTAAAACCCAGTCAAGGCTTCAACCAGACTCAAACGGCAAAACGGAAGCAGCAGTACCTTTCCCAGCAGCGACCAGATGTGCTCACACAAGTGGGGACAGATCGGAGCCAGCAGCAGGGTCTGGACCTCAATAAACCGGAACACCAGCTCCCAGTGCATACCCTCAATTGCCAGCTCACGGTATTTATCTTTCGCCGCCTGAAAGAGCCAACGGGCCGTTGTTAACACGCGCCAACTGCCATGGGGAATCCCTCAGAGGAAAACACACACACTTCCTGCTCCGATATGCCTGGAGAATGGAAGCGGCTTAGAGTCCGATAACGGATTATTACAAGAACTGTGTTTTCCTGAAGCAGCCGAGTGTGAACCTGTCAGCTGGACGTTTGATTTTGGCATTAATATGGTACTTTTTAAAAAGTGTTTATTGACACAGACATAAAAGACAAGTGCATCCACAACTGTGTATCAGGTACCATCACCCTGAATACCTTGACTAATAAGTATTAGGAAAAAGGCAATGAATATGATCTATTATTACCCGTATAACTCAGCCTACTTCACCATATTCCTGAATATTATAAAGGAGCCGCATGAAGGAGTGTCTGTGATTCATCAGGTGAGCGGCATGGTTCAGCAGACACTCCAGAGACACGGTTTATGGAGAGTATCAAAAAGCACTCTGCTTCCAAACAATTTTGTGCATGTATTAACTGGATTTCTTATGAAGAGTTCCTTATTACAAGGGAGCTAAAGAAAGGAAACACTCTTCTTAATAGTGACTTTTTTTAATAGTGTCTTTTTTAAAGTAGCTTCTTGCTTATAAAAGGACTATTTGCAGCATCACAGTTGTCTTCCTCCAGACCTTTTTTAAATGACACAAGCAGACTTCTATAATTTCAGATTTATTCCATTAAGGTACTCTCATTTCTTGGCACAATTCTGATTCCAATTCAGCTGTATAATTAAGGATCAGAGGCTCCAGGATCAAAAGAAATCCACAAAGTAACACATGCCAAGTGTTAGTTTCTTACACCTAAAAAAACTGGGATTTTTAAGACCTCCTACCTGAAATTCAAAGAAGCCGGTTTTCAGAGCTTCCTTAAACATCATCTTCTCATAATTGTGGTCTGTCTTCATTATGCCTGCACTCATTTCACTAGGGAGGGGAGAGGAGAGGAGGGAAAACATCAATATTGAATCGTCTACTCCACATAGTGGCAACATCATGTAAAACACTATCAGTGTCACCAGTGCAGCACAATCCCAGAACCTATTCTGTAAAGTGCTTTGTTTTACGGAATTTATTCATTTGTAGGGGGAAAAAAAACACAAATACAGAGATGTTCTTCGCAAGAAAAAAAAAAAAAAAAGGATCTAACTCTATTATCAGCCTTTGTACAGTACCTGGCAAAGACCCTGTCATTGAAGGTGTTGGCAGGACCGCTTCTTAGACTGTCTCTGTTTGCAATCATCTCCTTTACCCACTCCACCCATGTGTAGAGACGAAGAATACCAGCATCTGCCATGGCTTCCACAAAGTTGGCATCTTCAACCGTGTCTCCAGCATCAGCCAAGGCTAAACGCATGCCTGGAAAAGCAGATCAGCTAAGGAGGCTGGCACACCACGAGCTGGGGGGTACAGGCGCAGGAGGCACGGGACTCAACATGCATTACAATTAACTTTTCATTATGAGTTAATAAAACGCAAAGCAGGTTTACAAACCGCCTGGCCAACTAGAGAGAGATGTCTCAAAGGCTGCACTTCACCCAGGAGAGGTGCACTGCCCTCCTTCGGAAGGAAGACTGACAGACACCAAGAACCAGGAGACCGGGACACTCGCTGTCCAAAACCAAGAGCGTGCAAGAAGGAACATGGGCATGGAGGCACCATACACGTCTTACGCTTTGAACTCTTAGCTGAACATGGAAGAATGAGCTAGGACTTCCAGTAGGTCTCGACTCCAGCAGCAGCTGTTGGTTGAAGCAGGTGGTGTGCTAACATGCATCCCAACTTGCAACCAAGAACAGGCAGCAAGCAGTAGATTTATTGCAATTCAATACTCCAATAAACCCCTGCTCCTCTGAGAGCAAAATATTCCTTGTAGTCATTTTGGCATAAACCACATGCAGGTCAGAACATACTTACCATCTGCAGAAAACTTGTCAACAGCTTGAGTCAGGGTAAGAAAGTTGCCTGTAGATTTAGACATCTGAAAGAAACAGAGAAGCCTGTGTTTACTCACACATCCATTTTGTGTCAGATAAACAGGACAGACACAACAAGGCTTTGGGCAAACAACTGAGAAACTATTTTCTCCCCAGTCACAGCAAAAGCAATTTGGTAAATCTGAACAAGAAAGCAGATTAAACTTTGCAAGCGCTCCTCTAAGTCCTGAACGTTGAATTTGTGCTGAGACTCGCAGAGGTTGTTACCACACGCACCACGGCTGCAGGGAAGCAGCACCTGACCTCTGCATCATTTGGGTTCCACCCCAGGACTTTGTCAGGCTTTGAAAAATGGGGAAACCGATACTAAAATGTAATTCCAGACATCACTGAAATTAAACTTAAATACTACTTCAAAATTGGCACCTTCAGCTCATCCTGAATTGATTTTTCAAGGACTCTGGTGGGGTTTCTGCGCTTCATATTAGGCAGTCTCCAAAGCCTAATTCCTAGGTTTAGGCACTTCTAATGAAATTTCAGAACTTGCATACATTAGCAAGTTATTAGCATAAACTTTCTCCTCCCACTACATCTGCTCCAATGCTTAAGAAAGCAAAAATTTAGTCTGAAATAAAAAAAAAAAATCATTGTGTTCTATACTACCCTAAAACTTAACAGAAATGCACTGAAACCTTTACAGAACTGGTGAAGCTATGCAAGAGCTAACTTAGGAAAAGTGTTAGAACTAGAGGAAAAGCAGGTCTTTACCTCTGACGGATAAAAACTACAATTTTCACTATTTCCTCCTCTTAAATTCCAAGGACTCTTCTAGCCTGGCTGGCAAGTGCCTATTTTGACAACCACAAGAGGCATCTCATAGACGAAACCTCACCGTACCTTTTCAGAATTGAGGAGGAGATGTCCATTTGCTCTCACAGCTACTGGCCATTTTTCTCTGTTTGAAGATAAGATACATAGCATTTGGTAAAGCACACACATTTTCTCCTTTAAAAGAAAGAGTAAACATTTTACATTCCAGTTTGAGGTGAAACATCTTAAGCAGAATCTTCAAAAAAATACCTAGGGGATGTCTTAAAATTGTCTTTGCAGATGAAAAGAACCACACTGCAAGGGCTGGGGCTTATCACTGTTGAAATGCAAAGCAGGGAGAATTGCACCTACAATTCAACTTCATTCTCCCCACTTCCCTCTATTGGATGACATCTAATTTAAAGGCCAGGGAGCAGCACTGCCCTCAACAGAGCCAGCTCCCATGTATCTCTCCCAGGGGAGAGAGCAGATAGCGAACTCCTCATGAGCATCTCTACTGCACATCAGCAAACAGCTTTGCCTATATACACTTCCATACAGCTCTTCAGCAGAGGCTCGAGGGACGGCAGACACAGTACCATCGTGCACAGAACTACACCTTTCCAAAAGCAAGAGATTCTTACCCTGTACTGCACAGTCTGGGGGTATATAGAGATATGCTCCTTTAAAGATCCTTGGGAAGTAATTAAGAGAACTTTAATGATACTAAAGTCACTTAGAATCCCAGTGCAGGGATACAATTCAACAACGGAAGATCCACAGGAGGAAATGTTTACAGAAGACATTTGACTTTTTATAAAACAGGCATAAAAAATAGCATCAAACAGCACAATTTCAACATCAGCTGAGTTTGGACTTAGCTCTAGATGCTGCTGCTTTGTGTTTTCTTCAGTCTCAAATAAGGAAAAAGCCCTAAAGACACACCAACGCTGTTTCAGCGTGTTTTTACACACATCCTCTAAAGAAGCACCAAGCCAAGGTACTGTGTAGTTAGGACATAAATCCTCAGGTTTGCTCCAGAGCTGGCTGAAACTGCCAAGTCCAGGATGCTACACACTAGAACTCCAGTGCTCACAACAGACAAGTCATCAGCAAGTCTACTTTTGCTTTAATTAATGTTTTAGAATTTTTATGTAATAATCTTGCATCTTAAAAATCTTTAAATGATTCTAGAAAAAACTAGGGAAGTCATAGTAAAAAGCCTTCAGTTTCAGTAACTTCTACTACAGACAGCTGTAACAAAGCTGCGATATCAAAGAATACATTTTCAACCTAATTCTGAATGTTGTACAGTCCAAAAAAGCCATTAGTAAACAGCAGAACGACAAAGCCCCCAGGTGTCTCTTTTGCACACCTGGCTGGCTTCACCTCCAAACGTACCTTTGGTCTGACCACATAGCCACATGATTATAGAGGTAGTACGACAGATGGTTTGGAACGAGATCTTTGCCAGAAACTCTGAGATCCACAGGATACCAAAATTCAAACTCCTCCTTTAGCTTGTCCAGCTTTTCTTTTGGGATCTCTGTTTTAGGAAATGGAGCTGTCTTGAAGAAGATGTAATCCCAAACTTCTTTGCTCATTTGATGGGCTCTGCATAGAATTAGTCCCGTACAGAGATGTCAGTAAAGGCTCCTCTTACACTCCACAGCACTTTGTATAAGATAGATGAAAGCCGTTGGTTCATTCTCACAACATGCTCCATTTGAGAAGTAGAGCAAACACAGATAGAGAGTGCACAGGTACTTTGTCTAAGGTCAGGTGAGAGAGACCAACATCAGAAACAAAATCAGAACACAGAACTGCCCAGGCCATGCCCTGCTTAAACTGCCCTTTGGTAGCTCCCACTAAAACATGAAGATTCACATAAAGAAAAAGTATTTAATAATGAAAGCATAATCTTGAATGTCCTGGAAACCATTCTACAGGTGTCTGCCCCCATCCCAGCACCACTGGGGACCTTCACTGAACACCTATCACCGGTAGCTCAGTTTCCCTGCCCTGCCTGGCACCGGGTGACACAGCCACTGCTCCTGGCTTCCAACAGAGTCGAAGAGCAGGAGCACAAGAGAATCGCTGTGCAATTCAAGGTCACCTCCTACATGGAAAAATTAGTGGTCTTTTCCCACTTTGAATTGAATTCATCCATTCAAAATTAACATTTACTATACGATACACTTTACCAGTTACCAGAGGTAGGATCCACAGTTTTCAGTGAAAACACTGATGAGATGTAACTCAGACCTACAGTTCTGCAACCACTGGCCTGCATTAAATAAATACCCTCCTTGTTTCTGCAGAGGCTTTTATTGCCAGCTCATCAGAATTTCCCTGGAGTCCACCAGATACTACCTGCACACTTCAAATTCAAGTTTCCTCTTTGTTAACATCTCCTATGGTGATTTGGCCTGTATTGTGCAGGGAGGAAAATCATTCTGGATCCAAAGGACCTCCAGTACATCTCGAACAGCTACTTCAAGTGATGGCCAATACCACCAGTCTAGAATGAAGTCTCACACATACCAGTTTACTGTGTCAGCTCTGGTAGTGACTGTTCTATGCCTTTAATTTCTGTGGTGGGCTGTGAGTTAGCTTCTAGGTTTGGTGCCAAGGTCGTTGTAACCAAACAGTGGCTGACATGATGCACCATAAATCCCCTTTTACTTTACCCCACAGAATAAGTCTTAGAGCATTAAAAAATGCTTTCTGCTAAGAAAAAAGTTATCTAGTGGTGTAAGAGCACACTAATTGTATACACTTAATTACATCAAATCTGTAATTCAGTGCTCGGGATGCTCACTTCAAAGTTTGTTTCCAGACATGATTTGTATGTAGTAGCCTCTCCCTAATTACAGAGTTTTGAGCCAAAATCAAAGCCTTGCCAAGTCTTGCAGTACTATTTCTGTTTAGAAGAATCTTTTCTTTGTAAGTGTTTCTCAGATTAGTTGTAGCATCGAATAAGGCGCGTTCCAGGTCCAATGTGTAAACCACTCCAGAAAATAGTTGATAAAACATGCAGAATTAGGGCATGAGATTCAATGGCAATAGTTTTCTTTCCGATTCCAGCCACGCAGTACTATCTCTCTCTGATTTCTACCACTGAAAGGTCACAACTACTCCAGTCAAGAGGTCGCAGGGCAGTCTTAGGAGGTATTTTGGTACAACTGCTTTCTCCCTCTTCCTTTGAAGGTTTCCACATACAAGTTGTGGATAAAAGATGGTTCTGAGCTTCTAAGAGAGTTACCAACTTTTAACAGTGACAAAAACTAAGTGCTAACCCTGCTCACCTTGGATGCTGAAGCACAACACTTTTTATAGTTGCAAAACAGTCTCAGTAAGCGGAGACTTTTCAGCAGCCCCTGAAATCAGTCACTCAGAAACACCTTGCAAGGACCATTTCAAGGCAAATCAAATGAATATTAAAAAAGACTATTTACTCTGCAGGCAGCCCTGCTTTCAGAGCCATTTCTCCTCTCTCTTTCTGGCCACCATCCTCTTCCCTTATTTCCCCTCTGCAGATCTTCAGTCACTTAGCTAACAGCAGGTTAAGTTTTAACAATGACGCTTTTTAAACACAAAAGCAAAGAATCAGCATCTCTGTCAAGAACAATTCAGGAGATGAGCACATGGAATTAAACGAAGAAGTTTAATGATTTGTTCTCCTTACTTGATGCCTAGAGGAGATTCTCCTTGGCCCCTCAGGTTACCTCCCTGTAACAGATGAGCCACTGTGTAATAGGCCATGTAGATGGTTGAGTCAGAAAGAGATTCTATCAGCCACTGCTCATCCCACGGCAGCCGGGTACCTAGAAGAGACAGAAGCCGCGTATCAGATGCATGACACTCAAGTGTACGTAAGCACTTTATGACTTTCAGTGGAACATAGATATACACATATGCAAGTACTCATGCTTATGCTTGTAAAATTCCTTTCTTAAAAAATTCCATTTATGCATTTGAAACTTTTATCAAAGAGAAAATACTTGTTAGTTTGTAGTCAGCTTAACACAACCGTCGAACTTCAGCCCATGAGGCTTTGCTGTGTATTATATTGCAGTTACAACAGCTGTCCCATGTCACAGGCTACAGGAGAGGAAGACCACTCAGAATTTAAGAACACCCAAGAAGTGGTATTGGTTCCTTCTTCTGAGGTCCCTTCCAAATCCACAGCCCAGGCAAAAAGCTATAGAATAGCAGCACAGAATCATTGTGGAAAAGCAAAAATAAAACTACCCCTGGCCACGCGTGTTTTAAGAAAGCATGCCCTCTCCAGGGCGCTGCATCAAGGCATAAGTTGGATAAATCTGATCTACACTCAGCTGTATCATTTTGGATGCCAGAAAGCAAATGTAGTGACAACACCATCCTCATGAAGCACCGAGTGAGGAAAGGAGTGGTTTGCTTACCTAAGCCGTACGTCCTGGAGCACGCGTGCTCCTGTAGCCAACCTAAAGTAGCTTCAAAGTTTCTCCGAGTCTCTTCACAAAACCTGTAAGAAACAAGCCATTACTCCTCCCAGCCCTCAGAGATCAGCAGCAAAAGATCACTCCTCTTTATATCCACTTTTATAACTCACGTCTCCAGATGTTTCAAGCACTCCGATGTCTGTTGCTTCCAGTTCACTTCACCATAATCTAAGTACCTACAGCCAGGAAAAGTTCATTGTAACAAAGCAATCCACAAGTAGGATATAATTCGGTGGTAAGTTTATAAGTACAGCTTTACTCACCACTGATCACAAAGAGCCACAACACACTCATCAGCAGACCTCGATATAACTTGTTTCTCAGGCTCCATATAAATCATGGCTTCAGCCTAAGGGTTGAAAGGGCAATAAAAGAGAAGATTTAAGCGCTTACCAAGGTCTTGAAAATCCTCACGTCTTACTAAAAAGCATCCTCTCCATTCTAATCTGTTTTACAGCACCAAGTGCATGGCTTTCACCACTGCACCTCAGCATTCATTTCAGTAAAATGAGGGCAACACTTGACGGTGTACTTCTGAGGTAACAGTTCACATAATTTTGTAAAGAATATCTCCACTCGTGACAAAAAGGAGGACAGAAGCACAAAATACTACGCATTGACTATGCCTCTACTGATTAAAACAGCTACCAGAAAACCCTGGGGAACAGAGGAGGGGGAAAGCTAAAGAAAAACAGCAGGGTGAGCTTTAATCCTGCCTTCACAAACGACGTATTCTGATGCAGTATGAAGTGTTATGTTATCATCTGAACATAACAGTGCTGCAACAACAAGGGAATAGTGACTAAACACCTGAAGCCTCTCCCACTTCCAGTCCTCATCAGGAAAATCTTATTGAAGAGATGGTACAACCATTGTTTATTTACTGCTCTTCCTTCTCTACATGAGGAGCCCCAGCAGTAGGGAGTTTGTACCCCACAGATACCCTTTGTTGGCAGGATTGAACACTCTGGAACAGGTTTGAACAATCTGGATCCTACACTTTCAGTATCTTCCCAAGCATATCAGAGATACAATCAGACCAACAAAGCACTTCCTAGAGAACGTGATGGGACGAAGCAGAGAACAAGAGGTCTCTGACTCATCCCACTTAGTCCCAGAACACAAGGTCCTTCCTTTAGCAGCTCTTTGTACTCGGTACCAAGTCCAAAGCACCACTAAGAGATGAACCAAAGCAGAGAGGACTCTTCAGTGACTCAGCTACTCTGAAAAGGATGAAATGGATCGTTTAGAAGCAGCCATGTGCATACCTTGTCCACCACATACCTTATCCACCATCATCTTCTGAATAACTTTCTTGACATCTTGAACTTTTTGTCCTTTGAACTCATCCACCAACATTACCTGTAAAAGATGGGTCACAAGAGTTGATTTATTTTTTTTTTTTTTTAAAGTTAACAAGAAATAGGAGCAAAAGCTCTCTAGGTCAACATAAAAAAATAGCAGTTGTTGCAATTTTCGATATGCAAAAATAGGAATGAAGGGGTTTTTTTCATTAACTAGTCATCTTTCCCAAAAATGAGTATGTATACCACTCAGCAGGCACGCTGGCAATCAGACAGAAACAAAAGGTGTTGTCAGCTTACAAGAAAACAGCTGAGAAATACATCATCTTAAGCCACTACACAAGTACAGACAGGAGGGAAAAATAACCACACCACATTGATCTTTTTCGCATCAGTTTCCAAGGTAATATTTGGAACAAAATTGATCAGTTCCTCAGAACCTGATCACTTGATAGGAAATCAGATTATAAATCTCAGTTTGCAGTCCTACATTCTTCCATTGTCTTTCTATAATTCTACATAACTCCTCTAACTGCAGGAGAAGTCTGAACAAAAAATGCTCGGGGAAAAAAATAAAAAAGAAATTTCCCTATTTCTTGTAGTCTTTTTAAAAAAAAAAAATTCTTTATCCAGGTTTTTTCCTCCTAATCAAACTCAGCAAGAAAACACTTCAAAATCTTTTATTACTTACTCCCTCATAAAATCCTTTCAGGTACACTCTCTCCTTGGCCTCAGCAAGCTTCTCTCTGTCATTCTGGCTCTGGATTTTGAGCTCATCACAGATAAATGGAGCACAAAGGTTGCCATAGCCTGGGATTTCAATGATGGGCACCTGAGAATTAACAAAACAGTGTCAGATATCCAGTTCACATCATCTCAATGTCATAAAATCTACACAGAGGTTTGTTTCCCAGATTTCACAAGCTTCACTAGAAGTGATGAGTTGAACAAAGCAGAGACAGGCGTATTGAGCTTGGTTTGCCATCCCTAGGCTGCCACAGGGCTCTGAACCACAGATTATAACGGGGAAAAGAAGGTTGTTACTAATTACCTGAAAGCCTGCGCTGCACATCTTGGCCAAAAGCAGGATTAACTGAAGAACCCAACGGGCAGCAGCAGAGCCGATTCTGGGGCTACAGTAAACTGCTGCTGGGCAGGGGGTGGGATACGGTGGGCATGTTTGCAGCACCTAACACTGATCAGGTCACACCGGACCTACAAAGTATTAGTGCAGTTCCACTCATCACATCAGAAATTCCTGGCAGTCCCCAGTGGGACTCCTGATCTGCTCTCCTACAAGCAACAGCCCATTTCACCTTCGATGTGGCAGTGTATGGAGCAGTGCCAGCACTGAAGCCAGCACCGGGCATCAAGGGTGAGGGGAATATCGGGATGACTTTACCCATAACCTGTGTTTTCCAACAAAAACTGACTTGGCCATGAGCCTGCGTTAACAGGCAGGGACTTCAGCTCTTTGCATAGAAAAGATACAACAACAATCCGGCCACGAAGGCCGTAAGTTTTAATTAACCAATAGGTTATCAGCACAGTGATGCAATCCATTCTTCTAAATCAGTCACCCTGGAATAACAAACCTTGGTTGCAATCCCTATCAGACCAAATATAACAACTATAGCAGAACATGAGAACTTTAAGCTTTTCGGTTCTTCCAGCTGAGGAGGACTTCAGACGTTCTGGAGAAGGCAGGGACACTTCTTGGTGTATTTCCCATCAGTGAATACAGTTGAGCGTAGTGCAGATGGACACACAGGGGTGCACCTACCGGTTCAAACGGCAGGACCATTTCATCTTTGATGCCATACTTCATCCTCAAAGCCTTTGGAAGTTAGAAGAAAAAAAAAAAACACACAAAAAAAAATATGGATATAAGAAAAATTTTCTATATTTAAAGGGGTTTTATCCATTCCTAGGGTCTTTTTTTAATACATGGATATTCTATTATAAAGTAGACAAAGACACTTCTCCACTCACCCATCATCTCTCACACCTGAGTTTAATCCCCATCTCATTTCCAGGTGATTCTTTGTCATAACTGTCTACATTTTTAAGAGGACAAAAAAAAAGCCAAAATTGTTCTACTCTGAAAATGAGCAGGGCAAAACTTCAATAGCCAGGAATAGCTGTTTAGATGTTGATGTGCTTTTGAAGCTGTAATAGCAATGAGTACTTTAAATCTCATTTGAAATTCACACAGAGGTCTTAATCTCATCTCTGGAAGTAATTTCCACAACAGGAATTTGTTTCACTGGTACTCTTCTCTACCTTAACATGCAGAAGTTACATGATTCTTATCCAAAATTCTTCTTGAAGATTGAGGATAAACACCTGTCCCAGCCCACCTGGTTTTAACTTCATTTATTTTTAACTACTTTGATTTCAAGTTAGAGATATCAGAAGTGCAATTAAAGGGAGTCTCACTGTACCCACTGGATATCCACGTTTACTCCTTCACACTATAGAAAGGAAAAAGGAAGAAAAGCAATCCAGTTAACTCACTGACCTGCTTTTTTTTCAAATCCCTCAGGGCTGCAATGTCATCCGGAGAGTCAGAGGGAACACTTGTTACTACTCCAGTTCCTTGACAAAGAGTAAGATACAACAGATAAGCAGATCAGTCAACAGGTGCTGCAGGCACGGTGCGCACCAGACAGGCTCTGGCAAGACTCTGCTGTGAAGTTACCTTTATCTTCCTTGATTGTGAGCATGGGAAGAGCATAAATAACTTTGTAGGTGGTGAGAGGGGCCGAAAGTGCAGCACCAAGAATCTCCTGTGCAGGACAAAAGAACTAAAGTTACAATAAATAAATTGCACTCCTTCGGCCTAGCTGAGCAAGCTCTCCTGCCTGATATTTCTCAGATTTCCTGGCACTCCTTACATATTACAAACAACTAAACTGGAAGACTAACTGCAAGATGCTTACTTCTCCCATCAGCTCCTTGACAACAGGTACGACTCCATTGTCTTTCGTGAAGCCCTGGTAGGACATGTTCCTGGCAGCTCTTTGGGTACAGATAAAAATATCGCCATTCAGAGTTTCAAAGCCAATGTATTTCATATCCGGGCGAACCCAGCAGTTTGTCTGTCCAAACATGGTCTCAGGTCTGAGGGTAGCAGCCACCAAGAAGATATTTTTTCCTCTTAGGCCACTGACGGGGAGAAAAAGTATTTTATAAGTCACCAAAACAACAACATTCAGGGTAATACAGAACATGCTTTTAAGCTACTGAACTTAAGTAACATCTTCTAAGGGATGACAGTGGGTCATCAAGTTCTTTGTGGGTTTCTCATTTTGTGGTGGGTTGTTTTGTTTTTTTTCAACTCCAACTTGAGTTCCACACAGACTAGTGAATATAGCAGCTCAAGAGAGACCAAGTCTTTGGAGTGACAGAAATAACAGGGGGTGAAATTAAATTCTGCATTAGGCAAAACAGACTGCTTGATACAAGGGTCTCTTCTGGCCACAAGACAGAGCCTATCTGCCAGTATGAGTTTAAGACTTACCTTAATTTTGCGGGATAAGGATCCAACACTTTCATTTTTATCAGTGTGTACTCTTGAGGCCCAACACCCTACGATTCACAGAAACAAGGCAGCAATCAATACATGGCCTTAGCTCAAGCAGTAAAGAAAATAAATCCTATTCTGCAGTAACCCAACTCAAATGCCCTTTAAGGTACTGATGCTTCCTTCCAAGTAAATCATATTTCCATGGATACAAAGAGTTGTTCGCTAAAATACAGACTAAAGGTGTTAAACTTTACCCCTACGATCAAAAATTTTCTCATCACAGCCACTATCTCAGCAATATATAAGGTAATAACAGTTTATTTGTATTGTTTCAACAGATAATGATATGATGGAGTGATGCTGCTGGCACAAACTGCCAAATAATCACAGAAAACATCTACAGTGGAAAACACTATCCATAATCTCAGGCAGATAATGTCAATAGAGGAGTTCATTCAGCTTTCACACGTACCGACAACTGAGAAGAGATAACTCTATACGTACAAAAAGCATTTTGCCCCAAGATACAATTTATTTTTCCATTCAGCATTTCAGATCATAAGCAATACACAAAGTCAATTAAAAATATTACCTCTCCTGTTTGCCTGTCATGATCCATGCAAGGCTGTCCATCTTTAGGAGAATAAATTGTGTATCTAGGAAAAGGCATGTTTTCATTTAGTAGCACATACAATAATGTGTAGATCAACAGGAGAAAAAAATAAATATCTTTATGAAAAAGAGACCTCTTAATAGTATTTTCAGATTTTGCATAAATCTGTTTCCACCAATGTCAACGTTCAGTGTTTCCAGGAGCTTTCAGTATCGGCCCTAATCTGCTTTGAGTTGGTATCCATGGAAAAACTAAAACAGGAACAGAATCTCATACAGTTTGCCAGCCCAATCAACACGCCACTTTAACATGTCTAGTAGAGCAATTGCAGTGAAAGGGTTCTACTTTCACGTGAGTTATAAACACGTTCTAGAGACGTGTCACAAGGTTCTGTCTTGCAGCTTCTCCACATCCACAACAGACTCAGAGTTGAGTGGCAGGCTCACCGTTTCCCAAACTTAATCTTATTTCTTTCCTTTAATGTAAGAAACTGCCATCGCACAAAGGAATCGTAGTAAGGATTGACATCTGTAGTAACGAAAGAACGCCTCCAGTCCACCTGGAAATACACAAGAATCCCCAGTAAGCACATACAATAAAGAAATTCAAGGAAGCTCACGATAGTAACACTATTATTTGAAAAACAAAAAGAAGGTTCTCTCCAAAACCACGATGAGAGTATGTGCGACGCAAAGGGCGCGTGCTTAAAAACCAGACTCTGCAGTCAGTCTCTGCATGGTCCTTGAGAGCCGAGATGTCAGGCTCAAGGCCTCTTCATCTGCTCTCTGCTAATTTTAGAGGGTTTGTAGTAGTTTTAACCAACCACTCAAGCTAAATTTCAGCACTACCTTGCTTCCTAATCTCTACCTGTCTTTACTTTTAAAAATCTGTTGTCAGTAGGACAAGTATCTTTAATATCACATCGTGACTATGCCTGAAACTACCACCAATACTGACTGCAGAAGAGTTACCTAGTACAGAAACAAGCGGTGAAAGCTGTAATTCCTTTATTCAATTCTTGTTTCCAGTTGTGATCACTGCACAGGGTACAAGCGTTAGGAAAGAAAGCGCTCAGTTATCACCCAAGGCTATTAAGAGGTTAAATGAATAATTCCATAAATACCAGAAACATTTCCAGAATAATGTTGGTATTATGCAGAAAATCTTCTCAAAGGAGAAACAGCACGTTCATAAATGTAACAACAACCCAAGTGGGGCCACTTGCCTAATGGAGCTTTAGATTTCATGCAGTTACCTTCAGTCCCATGCTTTTCAGATCCTGGACAGCAAGGGGAGGGAAATAATCCAGCCAGTGCTCAGCTTCAGAAAAACTGACTACTTCTTCATCAGAGAGACCCAGAGACTTCATGATTCCCCACTGGTACTTGGAAGAGCCAGCCTTGGCAGCAGCCTTACTCTGAAAGGACAATTGTTCTTGTACTCACAGAAGTTTTGTGTGCAGAGAGCACTTTTCTCTGTTAATTTTTTTTCTCTATTAATATTATGGTTTCTTTTTCCACCTATGCAAGTTACTATACTCTAGCGTCCTTTCTCTAGCAGTGAAGATTAGTTTCTGATCTACACTACCTAGTAGCTTTGTATTGAGCTGTAGACACATTAATCCTGCTCTTTTCAAGTGCTCAGTGCTCAGATCCACTCGACACACCTGAGTGCACCACAAGCTGGCAAGAAATGACCAGTTCACTGAGGTCCTGATCAAACAAATGGGTGTTTTCAGCACAAAAAGGTGGAGCAGTCCCACACCATATTCCTGTATCACAAACCTGTTGTGCTATTACTTTGCTTGTATTACTTTTTCCAGCGATTGTCCTGTGAACATCTCATGTCCCTACCCACCAGCAACTTGCCACCTGTGAGAGCAGCAAGGTCACACCTTCTGTTGATGCAGAGTAGAGAATCTCAAACCTACTGCTTCCCGTGTGACGATCGCTTCAACATATTCCAATCTACACAAGAACACCTCTCACTTTTCCCTAGACTTGATTCTTTTCCTTGCTTTGCGGTACTCCCAAAACTTAAAAATCTCATTTGAATACCTGATGAGCCAAAATAACAGGGATGTTTTCAGTTCTTAGCTCTCTAGTCGGAATAGACCAGATACCAGTTCACAAGAGAATAATCAGAATAGTAGGAATATATATATATACCCTACCTCTGAGAAAGCAGGGTTATTTCCTACAACTTGTTTCTGAATGCTTTAAGCGGGGAAAAAAAAAAAAATAAAAATCAATGTATTACTCTGGATGATGCCATCTTCCTCAGGAAGCTACTAAACACTGCAGCAGCTGACCATTAAGATTTCATGCATTAAGACGGTATCTCTGGAATCATGCACTAGACTAATTTTTTTCAAGTCTCTATCAAAAGTACCCAGCTACCTCAGAAAAAAACAATCAAAATGTTTGTACCCCAGGTTTCTCCGAGCATGAAGGAGGAAAACCCCCAACGCACACACACTTTGATGCTTTGAGAGCTCCCCTACCAATCCATAAAGTCTTTGTTTGAAGTTTACCTTTTTGCCTTTTGCTTTGTCTTTGATGATAACATCATCTTCTTTTTTAGCAGAATTTTCTTCCTCCTCTTCCTCCTCATCAGGAAATTCAGGTGGGCAGCCATACAATTCCATTTCTCTTTTCAGCTTATCTGCACAAGCCTAAAGAGAGTCGCAGGCAGCCCGTCAGCGCTTCTCCGTGGCCTCTGCTCAGCCACAGCTCAGCAGTGCTCGCTCCTGCTAACACTCTGCATTTCACTACAACACTTTAAGCTTTTTTCTGGACCCTGCATTAACCCCTAGGAGATCCTGCAGCCTCAAGAATCCTGCCGTGGCAGGAAGAGGGTTACAGGCCAGAGTTTTTTTGCAAATGGAAAAATACAAACGGTAAACTTCAGTTTTGAAGCATTTTATTTTCTAGAAAGCAATAACGTGTAGTTCAAGCACAACACATCTTTACTACAAATTCAGGTTCCAAAACACACTCTCTTGATTTTTTGAATAAATTAACACGATGTTCGGGATGGACAGTAAGCAGTGCTCTAGGTAGTCTTAAGTATAAAAGACACTAGAAAAATCCCCCAGCACCTGACAACATCCTACCTTTATGGGCATCCCAGTGCAGTGCAGCCCAAAGGGAAACAAGCAGCTCTTTCCCTTTAGCCTCTGGTACCCAGCCGCATACTGTATAAAGGGGTAAAAACAACAGATAAACAAGAGTGGCATGAGGCTAAACTAGCAGAACCTCCTAAAAACCTCAGCAAATCTGGAAGAATGAACAGAGCAAACACCTGTGGCCTAGTCTCCTAGAACCAGAAACACTGACGAGTGGCATTTCTTTTCAATCAGCAATATTTCCACTGAAAACAAGGGGAAAAAAATAAATGCTTGAGTTAGTCACTATTGAACCTATAAAGTAATTACCAAGGTATTCCATTAGCTCAAAATTTAGCTAAAGAATTAGCACTTGTTTTAGAGAAGTGTTTAAAGGTATTAGCAAAGGAAAGTTCTTACCTCACATTTGGACAAGGAAAACGTGTGTCCCAGGTGAAGGCGGCCATTCATGTAGGGATAAGGAAAGGTAACAAAGTACTTCCCTTGGCTGAATTAAAAAACAAAGAATTAAACCAGGTAATTAGCTGTTTAAATGGCCATCAGAAGATGCAAAAGTAAACGAGTTAATGGGTACGTTCAGTTATTATCAGCCCAAGGTGTCATTAAGAGTATTTCCCCTGGCAGCAACACGAGAACTGTTGTACTAACAGGTTTTGTCATCTTTAAAAAAGACACATACAAGAGAAAACACCCACACAGGACTGACAGCACAAGGAAACCTTGAAATAGATACACTATCTTCCAAAGGTAACAAATTCTAATCCTGCTGCTGTAAAATAATTACTGCAAAGGCTTAAAGACATTTATTTAATAATCTCCCTCTGCCCAAGTTTAGATTTTAGTGGCACACTGCAAATAATTACTCATTTCACAGGGATACACCATTGCACGGTGTTTTGAGCAGGTGATTTGTTCCCTTGAAAACACATGTCAAGCAGTTAAAGATAAAACTTAAAAAAAAAAAGTAATGCTACCTCTTTTGGTTCTGCTTATCAGAAGCACTGATCTCAAAGACTCGCTCATCATCCCACTTTTGCTGGATCTCCTTTTCAATTTTCTTCAGGAAATCGACTTTTGCTGTCCCTTTACGTTCCTGCTAAACAGAAGGAGGGAAAGCCTGGCTGAACGAGGTTAACTAACACATTACACCACTCCTACGCTCCCTTTGTTACAGGGGAGCGACTCTCTGGACTCCGTGACACTGCAGCATAACCTCACAGCAGAGCATCATTAACTTGTTTGGTGCTGGGACCATGTAAATCTGTATCCTCAAGACTCGGCCTTCCGAGACAAGACTCGAAATCTGTAACAAAAGGGTTAACGACCTTTTTCCCAAGGCAAAGGACTCCACAGTAGCCAATATAACATACACTAACGGATCATCTTACCAACAACTAACAAACTCAGAGGTGGCTGAATTGAGGAAACAGGGCTGAACATAAATTCTAAGTGACAAAAAAATAAACAAAAAACAAACGGAATTCTAGTTTTGCTCCAGACTCTTCAAAAACCCCATGCAATGTTTCTTTATCTTGCTTCACATAAACAGGAACAGAACTGTCTACACCAGAAGAGCTCAGCATACAAGTCTGCTCTAACTGCAGTTCACAGAGAGCTCTTCAGGGAAAGTATTTTAAATTATTTTAAATTCCATCAGTGTTTAAACACCACTATTAAACGCTAAGTATTCCTTCTCCTTATTCTTTTATCATACAACATATTGCAGGAGCTTTTACAAGGACATGTAGTCATAAGGCAAGGGATAATGGCTTTAAACTGAGGGAAAGTGGACTTAGATTAGATTAAGTAAGCATTTCTTCACTCTGAGGGTGGTGAGACCCTGGAACAGGCTGCCCAGGAAAGCTGTGGATGCTCCATCCCTGGAAGTGTTCAAGGGCAGGTTGGACGGGGCTCTGAGCAACCTGCTGCAGTGGGAGATGTCCCTGCCCGTGGCAGGGGATTGGAACTGGATGATCTTCAAAGTCCCTTCCAACTCAAAGCCTAAAGCCCGACATCCACACCCTTGAAGGGTTTGGTGGTTTTTTCCCCCTAAGTTCAAGGCACTGCTAAGATATTTGGGGCAGAAGTTGTGTCAACCTCTACCCACATAACCAAATAGCAACCTGGCAGACAATAAAAGCACTACAGCAAACCTCAAATACCTTGAAAAGAAAAGCAAAGGTACTACAACTACAATAAGTTAATGGAAGGTTACACCTCACGCCAGGAAGTTTAATCCCCGGTCACTCATCCCACCACGCTACCGAATCAACCCCCGAGCGTGGCTCTGCCATTCCCTAATTGCATCACCCCGAACGCGCGGGACATCTCGGGCTTGCCTTTGCCAGCCGCGCGTTTCACCGGAACACGGCGACCGGCCCCGGTGGGACGGGCTCAGGAACACCCCAGGACACCGACA
>VWZK01012980.1:455847-492699 GCA_013396935.1 Baryphthengus martii | reverse complement strand
GGCTGCGGCGGTGGCGGGGCTTCGACTCCGGCTGCTTGACAAGGAGCGAGCCACCGGCAGCGCGGAGCAGCGCCGGGCAAAGGGCCTGCGAGGGGCGGCTCGTTTCTAGTTCTGCCAGTGGTGGCAGGAGCTTATTTTGGGGGGTTTGCCTCGGTAGTGAAAAGTGCTGAGTGTTTGGAAGGCACCTCACTCGCTGACGAGCCGTTCCTGACGTGGGTACAGCGAGGTGTTGGAGTTCAGCTTGCAGAGAGGGGCTTCTGAAGGAAGCAAACTCGACAGTGATTTGCCAGCCTCAGAGTTTGCACAGAGGAAAAATAAGACCCCTTTAAAAGTGCAGGACATACATTTACAATGTATAGTTAACTGATATTTCTACAGATAATTTTTCTTTCTTTGTATTTTAAATAGGCCTTAGAACTACTCAGCTGTAGTCATGAAGTAGCAGGCCTTTGAGAATCCTTCATGATTTTCCTTTTTTTCTTTTTTTTTAAGCTAATGATTCTGTCTGGTACTTAGTCAAACCATTCTGAAAGTCTGTCTAGACCGGAGAGTAACTCTTGCTCCCGCAGCTTTGCTGCCGGTTCCAGGCGACCTTCTCCCTCGCTGTCCAGCGCCCTTCACTCCCTGAGCCACACTGCAGGGACGCAAGTCACACACCAGGGTTCATGGCAGAGAGTCACTGAATTTCCTGGTGGGTCCTGACAGCCGAGGAGTCAGGAGTGAAAACAGAAAATGTTTGACCTGGAGAAGTGTACAGACCTCACACGTGCTCCCGTAGCGCACGGTGCAGCGTAGGGCCCGGGAGAGCTGCTGTCCTGACAGATCAGCTCTGGTGTTTTAAACTGAAGCTGTGCAGTCAGGAGCGTGTTGGCTCCGGTACCTGATACGTTACGTAGTTTCTTTCTTTTTTTAAGAGCGTGTGTATCAGAGTTGTAACACCTGTGAACGAGTGGTTTCTGTGGTGTTAATTGCTGCATTTATTGTGGCTTTCCGTGGATGCTGGAAACATCAAGGAAGCTCATTTGGAGTAGAGCTGCTTGATTGGCTGCTCACTGAGGGTGTTTATTCTCTCACCGGTTGTCACCTGTGTGGCTTTTTGCCTTTTGTTTGTTTGCTTTCTGTTTGGGCTTTTTTTACTCTATTTTGGGATCTATGTGCTTTATGCTGTTCCCTTCTATTTTCATAGTTAATGTTCTTAGAAAATACACAGGTCCCTCTCTAAATGTTCATCTCAAAAAAAAAAAAACATAATCTTTAAATTGTCAGATTGGTTTTGGTTCATACCTACCCTCTGATGGCTTGTATCTGCATCCTCGGAGAGAGGCTCGGTCAGGGGTTGTAGCTTAATCATTTAACACTGTCAATCTAGTTCATACTTGGTTTTTTTTTCTAGTAGGTGAATAATGGAATCTAAAGCGATATCCACTGTAAAGGTCAGCGGCAGAGTGTTGCTGCACAACGTTGGTTATCTGTGGCCTTCATGAAGCTAGATAAGGGCTTAGGTAGCGCAAGTGGTGAATCGGTATTAACAATCGCACCCCTTTGGACATTTTACCAGTCATAAAGGATTGTGATAAAATTTGTAGGCATGGGAATAGTCCCTGGGGAAGGAAGACCCCGGTGTGTCAGGCGCTGTGGCTTCAGCTGCGCAGAAGGTGTTGGTGTGCATACTTAACATGAGCTTTTGTGACCTTTCTGAACTGCTTTTCCTGGTAAAAATGTTTTAATACTTTAAAAGCACTGTAATGCTTTACACTAGCTGTGCAGTGACTTTACTGGTACTTGGTCTGCTGTTCTGGTGCAGCCCTGCTCGGTGCTGATCACCGAGAGACGGTGGCATCTGCTCGGGTGCCCTAGAATTGGGTCTTTCTGTGCAAAAGAAGAAAGGTCGTTTTTCCAAAGCAGTGCTCAAGATGGAGCAAAAGAGTGGGAGCATCGTTGGGGGTGGTCACAAGGCAACTAAAATATTGTGCTGTGATTGAAAAAAACCTTTGCTGGCTCAGCCATCCCAGTGCAGCTGGGCTGGTGCTGGATGGCAGAAAAGCATCTGATGTGTGTTGCCGGGTTTTCTTTGGTGGCTCTTTGGTATCGATGATTGTCCAAGCTGAGAGTTTTGTCAAACTCAACAGAGTCAGGAGTGGTTCTTTCTCTCCATAGATGTGACGCAGATCCCTCAGCCTTAGCCAACTACGTTGTGGCACTAGTCAAGAAAGACAAACCAGAGAAAGAGCTGAAAGCTTTCTGTGCTGATCAGCTGGATGTCTTTCTGCAAAAAGGTACCGTGCTCCCCACTGTGCTACCTGTTCCCTGGGGGGGAGGAGGGAGGATAGTGCACCATTGTGGCCTTCAAAATGCTTTTTGTTATCCATTGATTGAAGATTTCTTACAGAAATTTAAAGAAAAACAAACAGCTTAAGATGAAGTTGTGTAGGTTGGTGTTATTTATGGGGGCGGAAGGAAATCCCCTGAAATAAAAGCAATTTCATGTGAAAATGTCCCTCGCACTGCCAGAAGCTTCTCTGACAGGTGTTTGATAACTTTTGAAAGCCTGATCCATATTAACCTTTCAGGCTTCTGATGAGCTGCTCATAGCAGTTTGGTTCAAATTCAAGGGTTTAAATGCCTGAAATTCTGACACTTACTGGGGAGGTTGTGCATTTTTTGTGATCTGATGTTAACTTGATGATTAGTCTCCTGTGAACAATTTGCTCTCCTGAAGAGGGTACCAATGGAATAACTGTGGACTTATTCCTTGACCATGAATTTCAATCACTCGTGCCCCTTAGAACATTCAAAGTTGTAAATGTGATTGAAGGGAAAGTCTTTGATATACCTGATGAATTTCTTTGTCTAAATAAACATCAAATTCCACAAATGTGATTCCAGCTCTTTGAATAGAGCTGATGTTCATTAGTCTAAGGTGCTGATGTGAGCTGTCCATCTGGATGGCTTTTTTCAGAGGCTTCTCTGGTAAATCTAAACCATTGCCCTTAAATCAATAAGTAACGGTATTTTCTTGTGCTCTGTATCCTCAGAAACTTCAGGTTTTGTAGATAAACTTTTTGAAAGTCTCTACACAAAGAGTTATCTTCCTTCTCTTGAACCCACTAAAGTAGAAGCAAAGCCTGCAGGTCAGGAAAAAGAAGAAGTCAAGGAAGAGGTAACGTTATTTTTTTCTGTCTACCTGACTCTTATCTTCAAATTAGCCATCTCAAGCATTTGTGAAGCAAAAGGTGAAAGAAAAATCCACTTTATTGTGACTAAATGATTCTTATGATCTCTGTGCATCTGAAGATAAATGGAAGATGACCCTTCAGACAAGAACATTTTAAAATCCCTTTGTAGAGTTTACCTTTGATCTGGGTTAAGAGCATTCAGAAATCCTATCCTGATGTCCCTGGCAATACAAACTGATAATTATTTGGAAGGATTTAAGAGGAGGAAGAAGCAAAACTGTTCCAAAACATTTCCTTTTCTAATTTTATATATTCTGTGAGGAACAGAAATAATTTTAAATATTTTCTGGAATACTTAAAATCTCAGTGTTGAGGGATAATTACTTCCGAAAGTGAGACAGCGTTCATTCGCCAACAGTCCTTTCTTTTACCTTATTCTTAAGTTCTACTGACAAGATCAAAAACAATCAAGTTTTTGAGACAAGCAAAGTAATATTTCCATAGTTTTCTAAACCCCTTTGTATTTTCTATACTCCTATCATTTGCAGGCAGATTTTTTTTCATGTAGAACCCTCTGCTGCGTTTGTAACATCCTAATGCACCAGCTTTAAGACAGAGTTAGGGAAAAAAATGCTATAGAACTGAACATTCTTTTTTTCCCAACACAGTTTGCAAAGATACTTGAGGCTAAATGTGCATTCTGATGACTGTAGGAAAGGTGCAAATAAAGTCAGAGGGTGTATGTGAAATTGCAGTGCGTTCCCCTGCTCCAGGGGTGCTCATGTTGTGCAGAGTTAAGAGCACAAAACTGTTGCTCCCTTTATAAATGTGCTGTGGGGAACATTTATTTTTTTTCAGACAAGTACTGTAAATGGATATTCAGATTTGTGTTTTTGTCCGTGAGCCTAAAATAACACACAGGAGAGACCTTGCTGGAGTTACTTGTTCTGTCTTCAGTGTGCTGACTGATGGTCGTGAAGGTGACACATAATTGTAGGTTGAAATCTGCCAGTCAACCAAAACAAAGCTGTATTCTGTGATCTTGTGGAATGCAGGGTCCTTGTTTGACGGAATGTGCTTCAGCAATTGATTTAAATTAAAGTTGCACTTTAGTTCTTTCCTCTCAGTAACCTGACAGACTTGTAAAAGTGCTTTTGTTGAGGCCAGCAAGGAACATGACTCATTCAGCCATGTGAACAGTTTTTGGCCTTAAAGTGTTTATTTCAAAGTGTAAACTGTCTTAAGTCCAAGTGATGTGTCTACTTGCAGAAGCAGTTCTGTACTTCTGTTCCAGTTAACGAGATTCCAAAAACACCTCGTTTGTAGAATTGCTTCATTTAATTAACAGAATAGAGAGGGGATAGAGACCACATCTTTTGTGAATCCCGCTTAAAAACAGTCAAAGTAGTTTCATTTTGGAGCATCTCCTCTGACAGATTTGAAACAAAAATCCCAACAGCCCCTAGTGCTTCAATATTCTGTGCAAGTAATACTTAAGTCCTGTCTTTATAGAGGATACTGACTGTAACTTGAATTAAACCTTGGTCTTATTTTCTTCATTTATAACCAAACCCGATACTTATCCTCGATTGGTAGTTGTCTGTGAAACAGAATTTTCAAGAGTCAGTTGAAGAGGAGCGGGATAGCAGAAAAAAGAAGTATTCCAGCCCACAGAGAAGCCGTACAGATTCCAGTGAACAAAGGTTAGTTTTGAACCAAAACATTAATATATTATTCTGTATTTGCTGGCAGTCTTTAACTGTGGATTTTTACCTCAGTAGCTAGTGATTTTTTTCAAAGCAATAGTGATTTAGTCCCGACCTTCATCTGCGGTGTATTATTTGTGAGCTGATCACATCCATGAGAACCTTTCACTAGAAGTCGGTATCTTCTGAAAAGATGTCAGTATTTTTCAAACGTTGATGCCTAGAAATGTCATTAATTCTGTTTTTCTGTCATTATATAAATGAAAATCATTGCTCGGGGGTCTTCAGCAGCTGGGTGCTTGTTCACACAGTGCCTTCGTCCCGTTTAAAGCGTGTTCTGTTTCAGTCATCTAACTTTTTCACCTTTCCAGTTATTCTTAGTCCTCCGCTTGCTGGTTTCTATAAGTTAGTGACTGAACTTTGAGATTCCGTACTTTTCTACGTCATTTAGGAAATTCTGATTCAAATGTTTCACTGCGCGCTTTGGATGAGAGGGATGAACGGTATCTTAACTTGCCGCAAGCTTGATTCTTCATTTGGTTTCTGTTTTCATAAGCATGGTCCTACGTACGTCTTTTCTAGATCCAGAGAGAAGAAGAGAGATGATGGGAAATGGAGGGACTATGACCGATACTACGACAGGAGCGACTTGTACAGAGAGAAGTCCAGCTGGCGACGCGGCAGGAGTAAGAGTCGTAGCAAAAGCAGAGGGTTAAGTCGGAGCCGCAGCCGCAGCAGGGGCAGGAGCAAAGACCGCGATGCAAACAGGAGTGTCGGTGAGTACCCAGCACGCTGCTCCAGAAGAACACCCCTGTGTGGTCTGGCAGGCTGGAGCAAATGCCCAGAGCTTTGTGTTCCTGAAATGGTTAGTTACCCTGCTGTTCGTTAGAGTAGAACAATTAAGAGGATTGTTTCTTCTTTGCTAACCTCTTAATGTATCCACAGGTGTATACCGCTGGATATCTGTAGCTGGTGGTGTTGTGCTCTGTGTGTTGACAAAGCTGTTAATTTTTTTGTTTGTTTGTTTTTTTCCAAAGATCTTTGCAAAATAGTGTCACTTTCTTTTTTCGCCTTGTTACTGTGTATTTTTTAGAAAAGGTTTCTTTGTAATTGAAGGTGGTTACCATGTGTTCCGTTGTTCTTTTAGGGCTAATTCAAGTCTGTTGGAAAAATAAGAGGCACAGGTTACAACAGATTTCAGCGCATGTTGAGACCACGTTAGTTAAGGGCGAGGGTAGGTTTGCTGTTTCAGGCTTTTTCCCTCCTTTTTCTACTTTAAAAGAGAAAGCTGTAATCAGAATGGAATAAGGAGTAGAGAAATTAATGTGCATTTTGCAAAGAAAATATCTAGATTTCTGAAGTTAAAACCCTGTTTGCATTGTATTTAGTTCTTATTTCATTGGCAAGACTAAGTTCCTTCAAGGAACAGTTTAATATGCAGCATAATGAATATTTAAGGATATATTTATGCTGCTGTATATTAGCTTTTTCTGGAGACTGTGCAGAACAAAGCATGAACGCTTTACCTAACTTTCTTTTTTTCTTTTTTTCAAACAGACCACCGAGAGAGATCAAAATTCAAGAGTGAAAGAAACGATGTCGAGGGCTCATATAATCCAGTTTCCATGTCTCCCAGTAAATCTACTGAACAGTATTCCTCTGCACAGGCAATTCCCAGTGCTGTTACTGTAATTGCACCTGCGCACCATCTTGAAAACACAACAGAGAGCTGGTCAAATTACTACAACAACCATAGCAATCCCAGTTCGTTTGGCAGAAACCCTCCTCCTAAACGAAGATGTCGAGATTATGACGGTAAACTGTTTCTTAATTTTCAGTCTTTTACCTTGTTTCAATTATTCTGTGACCTTTTGTTGGTTTTTTTAGATATTCGCTCAATGTAGGCAGCAAGGCAGAATGCAAGAGCATGTGGAGTATACCTTGTGTGTGAAGGGTGCATATATGACCTGTATTGTACTGGGGAAATAACTAGTCTTACTGAAAGCAATTTATTTATAATCTGACAGTTGCTGGATAAGAACATATGGAGCTTGTTCACAATTCTGTGTGTGCTGGCAAATGTTCAACCACTGGCAGTTCTGATAAAGATTGCAGTCTATGTGTTTAATATAAAGCAGATGGTACTTCTGACTTCTTTTTTTCCACAGCTTTAGTGTGTATGTTTGTATGCTTTTATGGAAGATTGTTGTCATGTGAATTATTTTGAAAACTCATCTGATAATGTAATACTGGATCAGTGACTACATGTTTTCTTTAGTAAGAAATTCCAGCAAAAACTGAGATGCTACGAATCACTGACAACTATTTTATTTGTTTCCTAAAAAGACTATTAAATGTCTGTTTTGCAGAGCGAGGATTTTGTGTGCTTGGTGATCTTTGCCAGTTTGATCACGGAAATGATCCTTTAGTAGTAGATGAAGTTTCCTTGCCAAGTATGATCCCTTTTCCTCCACCACCTCCGGGACTTCCTCCTCCTCCTCCTGGTATGCTCCTGCCCCCATTGCCAGGTCCAGCTCGGAGTATGAGGCTGCCAGTTCCACAGCCTCACCCACAGGCACCACCTCCTGTTGTGCTTCCTGTACCAAGTGAGTCAAAACATCATTCCGTGTTCCTTGGTCACCAGGTGAAAATGATGGCTCTTTCTGGAAGATCTCTGTGTACTTGGAGCAGTGAGTTTGTTTCTGTATTAGTTATGTACCATTCACAATATTGCCAAAATAATTCTGAGAAGTCGACTTATAAGATGTGACGCTCCTTGCTCTCCAGATTGCATTCTATACATGGGGCGGGGCAGTGGAGAGGGCATCTTTCAGATTATCTCATAACCCCGGTGGCCTTTGGCAATTAGATTACTAGCTTTTGATTTGTTTTTTTTCCCTAATGGAAACATGTTGAGATCTAATCTCTTAAAAGTTCTAACACATTTCTGTGTTTGTGCTATATTCTCTGCTATGAAAATCAGTGCATAATTGATACATCCAACATCTGTTTTAGCTCAAGAGTCATCTCTGAGATGTTTATCCTTTTTCACTTAGTGCATTTTATAATGTAAATTCTATGAAGAAACAGAATATTAGCTGTGTGGTTACCCTGTTTCAGGACTCTCCATTCCAGTAACACAACCATCACGGCACGTGTTGTATCAAGTAGCAGCAGCTGTGGGATGAAAAATAATTTTATGTAGAATTAACCCTAAACTTTGCATGAGACTTTAGTGAGTGGGCCTGGTTCGCTCCTGGGTGAACTGACAGCACTCTGATGGGGGGTTGTGGAGTGTCACTCATTGTCCTTTTGGGGACATGGTCAGTAGGAACGTCTGTGTTGTGCATGGTGCAAACCAAGCAAGAGCAGCTCGGTAAATTCCTTATCTGTGAGAACACCTTTTGTCCTGTATTCCTTGTTTTATCAAAATGCTGCTGATAGGATCTCTTGCTGTGAGGGAGCCTTGATTGTCCATGGCGGAGCTGAGGGAGGAGCTGCTTTCATTAGTGCCAGCTCTAATGATAATGAACCTCTAGGGAAGGAAACACTTTTCTTTTTCTTCCTTCCAGCTTTGTCCTTTCTGGGAAAGAGAAAGGGTGTTGGAATCAGAGTAACTTACCTGAACAGGGCTTCTCAATTAATTTTACTGTAATGAGACTGTAAATAGTTACAGTACAAAGCAAGGCATAAACAAATTGGGTTGAATTGTTTGCACGTTTTATCTGTGGAGTTACAAGCCTTGGTGATCTGTTCTATGGTGTCATTGCAGGGCCACCGTTAACGCAGCCCAGCTTGATAAATAACCGTGAGCAGCCCGGGACAAGCGCCGTGCCCAGCCTCGCGCCCGTGGGAGCCAGGCTGCCGCCTCCTCTGCCCCAGAACCTGCTCTATACAGTATCGGAACGTAAGCAAATGCCTCTCTTTAAAATCTACTTCAGATACAAATTCCTTAACTCTTCTGTTGATGTGTGGTTAGAAATGATTACCTCTGTCTTCCTCCGGTACATGGAAATCTAAAAAGAAGTCTGAAGGCTCTCCTTGCGATCAGCCCATCAGTGTTCTGCTGCTGTCTGGGGACAGGCCCTTTGTGGGGAGCTTCCTTTGGGTTTCCTACGCTCAAAGCAGTAAGACTGTTGTATAAGAAAGGGATCCCTTCATCTTCAAGCTGTTTAGTAGAACATTAGTAGGCAAAAGATGAATCTGCAAACTTGTAATTACTGTTTAACTTGGTCTTTGTTCCTATCGGCTTTTGGCCACTACAGATCAGAGACTTTTTTTATTTGTTTTCCCCATCTGTGTATCACAGGGGTCTCTACAGTCTTCACAATACACTAGTACTTTCTTTCTGTCTTTTTTTCCCAGAATCAACTTAGTTCTAGCTTTCTAACTTAAAAAAATAAAATGGAAGACTTTCAATGGACGTGTCCATCTTCCTTAACAGAGCTCAGTTTTTTTAAAAGTGGGGTTTTATGAGGGGGAAATAGCAAAATACCTGGAAATTCTGGATTGCTCAGTTTAAATCCGACAAAACTTGTATTTCTTTGATAATGAAAGGAGTAATGGCATTTCCGTATTTTTACATGAGCAAAATAAAACATGGAGATTTAAATATCTTATAATATTCCCATCTGGAGTGTCTTTACATAAATATTCTGAATTTCGTTTGAAGAAAGGCTCTAGTTTATCATCCGTGTTGTTTCCTTTGTGACTTCTTCCATGCTTTTCAGAACTTCAGTCACTCACATGTCTTCTTAGATAGCCTGATCAATGATCTCCAGATGCTGTCAGGCTTTTCGACTTTCCCATCTGATTCTTTCAGCTTCAGAACTTCTTCTAAGGGGTGATTGTGTCAGTCTGAGCTCCCTGGGCATCATCACTGACCAGTTGCACTGCGTGGTTCTGTTCTCCAGAACACCTGTGGAGATTCTTGTGTCCCATTCTTGGACGGCTGCAGCAGCAACTGCTGGTTGCCCTCTTGCAACCGATGGCGTGCCAAATCTTGGAGGAGGGACTTGGGCTTCAGCTTGTGCAAGGCTAATGAAAGTTCTTGGCAGAGACTGAAACTGAAACATCAGTATTGAAATTCTAGGGCATCTGTTTTAAGTTGTGGAACGAGGAGCTGATGTTCCGAGTGCTTCAGGTCCCCTTCATGTAGGCAGTCGCCTCTGCGCCAGCATGCGCTGTGTTTCTGTGGAGGCTTTTCATAGACTTCACTCATTCTAGCTCTCGTATAGCTTTTCCTTCTTATGGTTGGAAAAGGCATCATCCTTGGTCTGGAGGAGCAATAGGAGTCAATTCTGTCAGCTTGTGTTCTCATGGTTACCCCTTTTAATTAAAATAGTAATTAGTGCCCTACTAGAACACTAGGCAGCTGATCTCACTCTTACATAAATTAAAGGAATTTGATAGGTAAGTATTGGTCACTTTACCCGATTTCTCAGCTTTCTTCGATTGAAATCATTTAAGTTTGTTCTCCAAAAGTCCTCCTCTGAAGTAAACTGGACTGTTGGGCAGCAAAGACTGAAAATCTCTTTGTATCTTGAGCCCTACAGAATAAAAGCTCAAACTAAATTTTTGGTCGCACCCTTGAAGCACTGCCATGCATTGTGAAAGTTCTCAGGCAGTCACCTCATTCCTTTGTCAGGCAGCTCATCAAAAACACTCAGTTATTGTGACCTGTGCACTTTTGACAAACGGGAACTATCAGATGAAAATCCAGAAGGCAATGTGCCCAGCTAGGCCTGGGCGTGGAGTTCCACCGAGGGTTTTGAATGGCTGCACACACTGGCTGTACAACCTCTGCTCTTTCTTCTCCTCATCCAAAACAACTTCTGATTCTTGGACATCCATGTGTTTCCTTGAAGGAAAATTAACCCTGAGTCTTAAACTCATTTGAAAAATTCTTTCATTTCTCTCCTTTTTTTATAGATACATATGAGCCAGATGGCTATAACCCCGAAGCTCCTAGTATTACCAGTGCTGGTAGATCTCAGTATCGACAGTTCTTTACAAGAGCACAAACGCAGCGTCCAAATCTAATTGGCCTAACATCTGGGGAGATGGATACAAATCCAAGAGGTAGGAAGGGTTTCTAGTCATTGCTGTTGCTATTTTTGTCCAAGACTCTCAACACTTATTTTCCCCCTTTTCAGGCTGAAAGCAGTAGACTTTTCCCACTGATCTAGAATTTTGCAGTGATATTCAGGCATCTCTTGCCTTTTTTTAAAGTGCTAATATGACCATATTAAGGTCCAAGGAGCCTTTTTGATTAAAAATAACCACTCACTCGGGAATATTACAAGGGGGGATTTTGGTTGGTTGGATTTCTATTCCTCTTCAGCCTGTAAAGGCACTTTTCAGGGGAAAGTAAAATGGTTCAGAAGGATGGCTTTGAGCAGTGCCATCTGAAGATTGCTTTTGGTTTGCCAAGGGCCTGTGTAGGACCTGGGGCACAGAGGTGAGGACCTACAGTACTTGCCTCGGCTGTTGCGATGGTGGTGAAGAGGAGAGCTGTCATGGCTTGTACTTGGTCTGACTCTGTCAGCCAGATGTTCTCTCTCTCAGATGAGCAGTGCAGGCAGCATTTGAATTCTCCTAGCCCATGGAAATCACTGTCAGCATTTAGGTAATTCTGAATCCTTAACTGGGTGGATGTGGATGTAGCCTCTTAGTGGTGACATGTACAAAATATCCTTCAGGGGAGAGAACAAGTCAAAGCTCTTTAAAGAAATTTTTGTTCTGTTAGCATAACTTTCTTTTCCCCTTCTGCTTTCCCTGCCCTGATTCTTAAAAGAAAAGATGTTACATTTCAGTGTTTACTGTTACACCTCAGTGTTTCTTACTCAGTAGATGAGAGATATATTTTTTTCAGTATTTCCTTCCAGTTGACTCATCCTATAAAGAATATGGGTATATATTATTGCAGAAATCACTGTTGCTGTTTTCATCTTAATGAGCATCATAAAGGCAGGGTTGAAGCTTTGCTGCCTGGCCCTCAGATTCTCTCTAAGAACCCATTCCAGGTATAAGGGGTGGGTGAGCAATTGGTGGCGGAGCTTCAGACGCCTGTTTTACTGTCTTTGTCATGGGTGTGAAACATTTCCTCTGAAATCATCCTCCAAAGTAAGATTAAAACTATGCCTGAAAATGCCCAGTCTCTGTTCTGACCAGTGTAACCAGCAGAGCCCTGGCCTATGTAAGAGCCATAGGAAGTTGACTTAACTCAGACTTCTTTTTAGGAGTTGAACATTTGCCCTACATAGGAGACTCTCAGCAATAGCATAATCTTAAAAAGGTTGTTTTAAATAAATACTTGGCAAACTGTGATCCAGTGCTTTAGCTTTGTGTTTGTAAAAGTTGCTTCAAACTTTAAATCTAATGTCTCCAAGAGTGTAATTTCATGCCATAGTTGTGCTTAATTAACATTTTTGTTGCTGAAAACTGGGTGGAGGGCTTGCAAGGGGAGAGCAGTGGAAGGAGTGGATTCTTGGTTGCTCTTTCACTGTCAGGTTAATGCAGGGAAAGGTGATTGTTTATTCAGCCCAAGCCACATTGCAGAGCTCTAACCTGAAGGCTTGGAAACCCAGCTTTGATTCTCCCTCCTTTTCCCCCCTCTCTCTTTCCCTTTTTTCTTTTTTTCCCCCTCTCTCTTTCCCCCCTTTTTTTTTCCCTCCACCTCTCTTTCCCTTCCTGTAGCATCTGAGTTTTCAGCACCTGAAAGACAGACTTTTAGCTTTGTTTCTTCAAGCTAATACCAATCTTAAAGGTCACAAATCTCATCCTTACTTGCTGAACTAAATAAATGTTTTCCTCAAATTGTTTCCTAATGTTTATGTTTTTAAGCTCAATCCTATTTTGCTGTTTAAGTGAAGGTTTTTCCAATGTCTCACTTGATGTGTGGTGACTAACACAGGCCTTTTTACTTTCCTCCAGCTGCCAATATTATCATCCAGACTGAACCTCCCATTCCCATTACAAATAACAGCAGCAATGTGACAAGAGTTGTCCTTGAACCAGACAGCAGGAAGAGATCCCCAAGTACCATGGAATGTCCACCGTTAAAGAAACCGTGGCTGGGAAAGTAAGAATTAGCAACTGCCTTTGACTAATTAGAATGTGCTTTATTGCTGTCTGTGTTGTGAATATCACTGTGCAATTTGAGCTGGGTGGGTCAGAAAACACACATGACATGGAGAGACTAACAGAAGAGAGCCCCTCCTACCACCAAATATTTAGTGTCTAGAGTATTTATTTCTTGTAAGAAAAATGAAAGTTAACATTTGTCTTAAGTGTGTATATATATATACACCTATCTGAATTACTGTCTTGTTCTCATTTTCTCTAGGCAAGCAAATAACAACCAGAATAAGCCAGGATTTTTGAAAAAGAATCAGTATACTAATACAAAATTAGAAGTTCGAAAAATTCCACCAGAATTGAACAATATTACGCAGCTCAATGAGCACTTCAGCAAATTTGGAACTATTGTGAACATTCAGGTAAAAACCAAAGTTCAGTTTTATGCCTGTATGTGGGTATTTTATTTTTCCTGGAGCCTTGAATCTCACAGCTGAACTGCATTCCTTGAGAAATCTCAACCAAAGTGAACGGGGAGAGTAGGCGATCAGAGTCAAAGAAAACTTTTCTTGGTCTACTTGGTATTACTATCTTAATTTTGTAAAAATGTGTTGGCTTCTGCCCTCGTGAGGTCTTATTGAATTTGAAAGGCTTGCAGGTTTAACAGCATCTAAACCAACTCAGGGTTTGGAGCTACTTGTGTGCAGTTTTTGAAAGCGATCCTTGAACAGTGTCTGTCTGGTATGATAGTCCTGCAGCACTTCAGAGTCAGGATTTTGGCAGAGATGCTTCAGGAGAGCATCAGTTTATGTCCATCAGTTTATTACTGCTGTGCATCTTAGAACTGGCTTCATTTAGTGGAGTTCCTTGCTCTGTAGGAGGGGGGGAAAAACCCTGTGTGTGCAAAACACAGGTAGTTGTGTGACTAAAATAGCATTTCGTTTCCATTTATTTTTCTGGACAAAACAGTTACCTCTTAAGTCCTCAGTTAGAGATCTAAACAAAAGACAGATACTTGGGAATCCTTCGTATTTCTTGAGTTGATAACTTTGTCTTAGCCCAAAAGATACTCTGGTGCTTTCTGAACCTCGGTAGTGCAATAATACATTTAAAACATGTAGTGACTGAGGTAGCACTAGAGACTCCACAGTCTGCTTTTATTCCTGTGATTCATTTTTAGAGAAAAACAGTGTTATTTAAGACTGTTAGATAGTGCTTCTTTGGGAATGTGATGAACGTGTGCAGTGTCCATCCTGAGGCAGCAGTCTGCTTTTAGGTTAGAATAAAGAGCTCTCCAGTCAGCACTGAGGGCTCTCCAGTCATACCCCGGTGGCAGTTCACAATTCTCTGAGTATACGATGCTGTTTGGCAAAGGAGTCAGGTTTGGTTTTTTATTATTTTATTTTACTGTGTATGGGCTTTGCCGCAAGTATGCGTAATAGTTGCCAAAAGGTCCTTGACTTTAATTACGTAGACTGTTTTACCTGTATTTTGAGCTGTCAGATCACTGGAGATCGCACTCGTTATTGCAGGTTATTTGTAGGTTGGTTTGCTACTGGTTGAGGCGTTTCCTTCCTTGAGAAATAATGCACTCTTATCAACTCCTGATTCAGGTGGCTTTCCAGAATGATCCTGAAGCTGCTCTGATTCAGTACTTGACTAACGACGAGGCCAGGAAGGCGATTTCCAGCACGGAGGCCGTTCTGAACAATCGGTTTATTCGGGTGCTGTGGCACAGGGAGAGCGAGCAGCAGCCCCCATTGCTGCAGCAGCCCCAGCAGCAGCCACCCACACAGCCCCTGCACCACCAGCTGCACCTCCAGCAGCCAGCCCTGAGCGCGGCTCCCACTGTAACCGTGCACAGCAACCTGGCCAAGGTACCGCGCAGTCGGCAGCTAGCATTGAGTGTTGCCAGCCTTGCTAAATGACTGCTGCTTCAGAAATGCAGCGTCTTTCATTTTAATATCTGTTGGTGCACAGGTGATGAATAAACCCCTGGCCTCTGGTGCCTATGTCCTTAATAAAGTCCCAGTGAAGCGTCGCCTTGGAGCAGCAGGTGGAAACCAGCCCGACTTAAGCCAGCCAGGGGCTGTGGTGGAGGATCCTCAGGTACGTTTGAAGGCTGACCAGCTTCATACTCCCCATGAAAGCTTTGACCTGTCGACTCAGGAGGAACTAGCAAACAGAACTTGTGAATCGTTCCCGGTTGGCTCCATTTCTTTTCACTGATGTTTTGTGCAACCGTGGTGAGCCAGTTCTTCCTCGTTTCTTAAGTTTATATAAAATGGGGACAGCGACTTCAGAAGCACAGTATGGGTATTTCAAGTAGCACAAAATATTTTTGGCAGTGCTTCATAGTAAACAAATTTGACGGGTTATATGCGATGTCAGCTTTTTGCTGACGAAGGTCGCTTCTTCCCCAGTGATTTTTGAGCTTATGCTGAGCTTCAGTGGTCATGCTGGCAGCTCATAGAGCTCTCTGCGTGGAGCCCAAGCTGATACAGTTTGGTTCACACCGATACCTTAGGGCAGCACGTGTTCTTGGCCCTGGGGAAGACCTCCTTTTAAGAAAGGAAGTACGGAGGTGGCTTTTGCTGCATCATTTGATCAGAAAGTGAGATGTTAGACTGTGACTGCAAAGCTGAAAATAGGGCAGGTGCAGAAGATCAGCTTCAGTGCTCTTCCTGGGGGGTTTCAGGATACGGAGGGAGTTGAGCATGAGGAAAGAAAGAATCTTCTGCCGAATTCCTTTTAATAACAGTTAGGCTGATGGCTCCCAAACAAGCTGACTGTTAGACCGATGCCTTTTCGCACGTGTTTTAATTGCCTTGGTCCTTTTGTCTCATTGCACAAATCTGGGTGTCTGTGTCCATGTTTCACAGAATACATTCCTCTAAAATTCTTTGTTGTATCGTTTGTTCTCAGCTATTACATATTTTTTTTGTGTGTTTTTACTATTTCAGACATTTCCTACTTCTACAAGCCACTCAAAAATGGTTTACAGTGCTTCACACCTAAAGACACCTATGAAGCCTGGTGCAGGGTCTAAACCTCACGACGTGCAAGAAGCCCTTAAAAAGAAACAGGTACTTTACTGTTTGTTGGCTGACTGACAGGATAGTGATCAGAGTACTTTACAAAAAGAAAGGTTTGGTAGGCCACTTAAACCTCAGATATTGCTGCCTAGGTTTCTACATTAGTGTAGGTTTTTGTCATCGTTATCGGACGTCTTGCAAACGCCCCTTGAGGCTGGCCATGGGTAAGGGAGGGCTTCTTCCTTTTTGGGAGTCTTACTTGACACGCTTGGTCGTGTGGGGATTTTCTGGGCTTTCTTGAGGCATTTCTCTGATTTTTAGTCTCTGCAGATAGAAGACATGTAAATGATAGCGTAGGATGCGTTTCTTAAGTCGTGTCTGCCAGAGATAGAAATCTACTAGAGTACTTCACAGCAGGAAGTTAGCAACTTTTATTGTTTTTTTTCCAGATACTCTTTATACTTGTGCATTTTGCAGATTAGTAGTTTTAATGATGGCCTTCGCTTCTATAGCTTGAAGAAGAAAATATGATGTGTGTGAGTACATGTAATGCTAGACTACTTTTTACTGACTGAACGAATTTTCTTCTCATATAGGAAGCAATGAAGCTCCAGCAAGACATGAGGAAAAAGAAGCAAGAGATGTTAGAAAAGCAAATAGAATGCCAGAAGGTAAATCTGGAATGTCTTCCAGTAAATACATTCTGATTTTGTAGACATCTGTCTATTCAGTGTTGTTTTTCCTGAAATTTTATATTCCTGCTCTTTTATTAATACATAGATGTTGATATCCAAGCTGGAGAAAAACAAAGCCATGAAACCAGAAGAGAGAGCAGAAATAATGAAGACTTTAAAAGAATTAACAGGAAAAATATCTCAGTTAAAGGATGAATTAAAAACTTCATCTGCAACCTCTACACCATCAAAACTGAAGTCCAAGACAGAGGTATTTATTGCACAAGATACTTGTTCACCTGTCTTATGTAACTATTATTAACATTATGCCCTAAAAATGCAGCAACATAAGATCAAACCACTTCCAAACAGTATTTCCAATTTGAGAGTGATAAGCATGGACCCACAAGCTGTGGTTTTAAGGAACTTGGATGACCTAGTTTTGCATGTAGTTCATTCAAGCTCATTCCACTTCTGAAGCAGAGAATTCTGGGCCCTTTGAAAAATGGGGTTTAGGAGAGGCAAGGAAGCAATTAAAACAAACTGAATTTAGGGGAAAGTGTGGATGTTGTGGGCTGGTCTATATCATTTACATAAATGTATTGCTGAAGAAGTGGAATAAAACACAAAAAACACGCATTACAGTTCTGCTTTTCCCTTCCATTTTCTTTTTCCACACCTTTTCCTCTAAGGCACAAAAGGAACTTTTAGATGCAGAGCTGGACTTTCATAAGAGACTCTCTTCTGGGGAAGACACAACTGAATTGCGAAAAAAGCTAAATCAGTTACAAGTAGAGGTGAGTTTGCCTGGATTGACACTTTCAATGTATTTGTGGTGTGTTCAAAAGAAGTGTAGATGTGGCACTTCAGGGCATGGTTTAGGGGTCATGACAAGGTTTGGTAGACGGTTGGACTGAATGATCTTGAAGGTCATTTCCAACCTTAATGATTGTATGGTGTAGAAATGTTTTAAATCCTTTCAAACTGAGGATGACTTTGTACCTTGCTTGCCTCCTCTGAACAGGCTGCCCGCTTAGGCATTTTGCCTGCTGGCCGAGGAAAGACGACGCCAGCCCAAGGACGAGGACGGGGCCGGGGCCGTGGTGGGAGAGGAAGGGGCATGTTGAATCATATGGTGGTGGATCATCGTCCCAAAGCACTGACAGTCGGAGGCTTCATTGAAGAGGAAAAAGATGAATTGTTACAGCACTTCTCTGTAAGTACGAGGTCGTGTTAAAAGAAAGAAAAACCCGAAGAGGAGAATTGTGACCGAACTGTAAATCTGAGATTAAGTAGGTAACCGGCGCCCTGGTTGTGCGCTTACGTGCAAAGTAAGGCACGTGAGGAACTCTGTAAATAGCTGCTTCTTTTTTCAGATTCTTTAAGATGGAAGTCTGTCTGTTTCTGCTAATGCACAGACTTCATCCTGAATTCTTGGAACAGGCTATGGATAAGCAAACAGTGCCTGGAGTTGTCGGGGGTGGAAATGTGATGTCTTCCATAGCTGCTTTACCACCACTGCCCAATGCATCCTTGTAATGGGCAAAGCTAAACAGCTCGCCCTTAGAGTAGTTTAAACGGGCATTAGGAGGCTGGAAAGTACCTGTCAGCCTCTCTCTGCTCACCCATTATTTCTCAGATTAGCCATTCACCTTGTTTCTCTGTGGCTGCAGAAGCAAAGCACTGTTCTGCTGAGCAGGGCATCAGTTTCAAAGCAGTTAAATTTGTTTGCAAACTCGAAGTAAAGCAAGCAGCTTGCTGAGCTAATGGCCGAGTTAGCGTTGTAACTGGGCTGATGGAATAAAGGAAAACCCAATTTTACCTTTCCCTCAGTTACTCTTTCCAGAAGGAACCATCTTCCTGTGCAAAGGCAGTAAACTTGTTGGAGAGATCGACCCAAGCCTGGTCGAGTCAGTTGGTATTTCTGGATGCTCTGTGCCGAGCACGTGACCGATACGGAAAACTAGTTTTGTAGAATCCCACCCTTTATTGTTGGGTACAAAACAGCAGTAGAGTTCTTCGGAGAACTGCTCATCTGAAAGCTGGTTTGACTCTGCTTTGAGTGGGAACAGAGAACTTTACAGTTCTTCATCCAGCAGGGTAAGCTTTGCTCTCGGGGGACTGCTGCTCTCTGCTCTGGCCTCATTGCTGTCAGAGGTTCGAGGCCACCACTGCTGCTTTGATTAGGTAAATTCAGGGAAAAATGGTGTGTGGTTTGATCAAAAAAACCCAGCCTGCTTTTAGAGTATGATAATGGTGTTGTGAATCCTGGGAAAAAGTCCTAGGAGGGGAGCAGAGTGCCTTTTTTTTAAGATCTTTGCTTTAAGGCTTCATGGTTTTGAAAGTTTTAGCCATCCTTAGGTGCTAAAACCAGCAGAAGCTTTTACAGCCAACTAGTGCTTTACTCAAGCTATTATCTTACTGGCTTATAAACTACTTTTCTGCCATTCATATTAAATCTGAAGCTGCTTACCACTTTCTTTTGTGCTGCCTGTGCTCCGTCCGTAAATCATTTCATTTGAGTTGGGTTATTTTATTATTTAACTGTCATTGCTGTGGCATTCAATTTTTAACCGCTGTGCAGTATATAAATGCTAAAAAGTCAAACTTCTAGTTAATCTAGAAGATTACGTCCTAGATTATGTATTTTCCCATCAGTGTGCTTACAGAACATGTTCAGGAGCCCTGTGGCAAAGTTTCATTCCTGTTCCAGAAATCTCTTGCAAAAGAGAAAAGGAGAATTAATGAATTCAAAGAATTCACCTCTGAGCTATAAATTTATACACTTATTTCCTTTCCTCCTGCAAAATCAAGCACCACTTACTGGAATAACAAAAATCTGAGCTTTTGCCCAAAAATGCAGGTACAAATGCTGCAGTGTCGCTGGATGATGCAGCTGAGATTTCTCTGGCTGTCCCTCCTCTGTCTGAAAAATAAGGTTTCAGTGGTGCTTCAGCACACTGCAATTGTAGCACATGACGGTCGTGTTTTTGGAGGAGAATATTTTTACTGTTGCTAATCAATTTTTCTCTCATAGAAATTTGGAGATATTGAGGACCTTCAAGAAGAGGATTCTCCATTAAGTGTTGTTCTAACTTTCAAATCTCGCTCTGAAGCTGAAAATGTGAGTAATGGTTTTTTACTTTTTTTTTTTTATGGTTTTAAACCAAGATTTTCTAACTTCTTGTGTCTGCCTTTGGATTAAAATTTAGCATGCTTTGATCCCAGTCGCTCGAGCTGGTTAGTGGGGGGTGTTTGTTGCTACAGCAGCAGTGTCACTAAAGGGGGAAGCACCTCCTGGCAGCACAGGCCTCCTGCTGGTGAAGGTTCAGTGCCACCATCAGGGCTCCGTGAAGCTCCTGGGAGCGGAGCGCTGGTGGTGAGCAGTAGTTAGTGGATTCAGGTTTGGGTGAAGTTGCTTTGGGAAGACTGAAGTGGATGGCTGTGGCTTTTATGTTGGAGATCTTCGGGTGCACATCCGCGCGATGCTCCCTGTGCCTAGATTGTCGTTGGCAAACTTTAGAATTCTTTACTTGATCCTGTTTTTGAGAATAATTTCCTTTAAAATACAATCCAGGCTGCTAACCAAGGATCCCGGTTCAAAGACCGAAGGCTACAGATATCGTGGTACAAACCGAAGGTACCTTCTGTGTCCACAGAAATCGAGGAGGAGGAGTCTAAGGAAGAGGTATGAGACGTGTGAATAACCTACTTACTCGCTCTGCTAGGAATCTGGTGGCTCAGAGCTCTTTAGGGCACAGTTTCCTATTTCTGAAGAATTCTCATAAAAGATGTTTTTGCAAACAGGAAACTTAACTAGTTTTGAATAGTCAGGAACGTTTTTCACATTTTTAGAAAAGGAAAAAGGGGGGGAAAAAAACCCAAAACACCGTACTTTCTGGGTGAGATGTTGATTTGTCAGCCATGAAGATGAACCTCAGGCCCTCTGTGTGCAGGCTGCTCATCTCCTCACATCACAGCCTTGGTGCTCCGCTGTAGGATAAGTGACGGGGTCTGTTCTGTCCTGTAATTGGGAACACGGGAAGATGTGGAAGGTGTTTCTGCCTGGGCATTTAACAGAAAACTCATTTCAGAGAGGGTGGGTGGGTGGCTCTTCCTGTTTGCTTTTCCTTTCCCGATGTGTGTGAGGCTGTTGTTGTTTCCACAAAACTTTTGGGATGTGATTGTGTGCGTTCAGTGAGCTACAGCCTGATAGAAGGTACGGCTGCGCGGCCTGTTTCTGAGGATCCAGCACAGAGCTCCTTGGTTTACAAGAACGTTCTTTTCTTTATCTAGGAAACCGAAACCTCAGATTTATTTTTGCACGAAGACGATGACGACGATGACGAAGATGAGGACGAATCCCGTTCTTGGAGAAGATGAAACTTGATGTTGGAAATGTATAATTTTAGGAATATAGTTCAAGCTACACCTTTTAAACATTTATTTAAGGAAGTTGATGAGCCAAAAAAAGCTTTACGTTCTTTTCAAACCACAAGATCTAAAGTGAGCAAAGTTTGTTATAAAAACATTTCGGATCTAGAGCTGTGATACTAAGGTAGCCAAAGGCCCAGAAACTTTTTACATAATTGTCAAGCTCACCAGGGTGGTGATTTTTTTTTTTTTTTTTTCTATTTAAGAAGGATAAAAGAGAGGGAGGGAGGGGGGGAAATATCGGTATTTTCTTGTCCTCTTTTTGTGTCACTTGTATTACCTTGTTTTGGGTTTTTTATAATGTGATTGATTTGTTAGTTTATAATTGGAGAGCTATTACAGGTTTTATTTAGCAATATTTTGGGGTTAGGGAAAAGACACAAACTTCCATTAAATGTTATGAAAGAAAAAATTGCCTCATTTGCTAATTGAAAAAGGGTAGCATTTTATTTCATATGGAATCACTTATTGTAGGAATTATTTGTGACTAGATTCATAAATCATTTATTTCATTATGTTTGAAAGCCACATGGTTTCCGTGTTCTACTGCTTTTTGTGAGAGGAGATGGAAGAAGCAACTTAACAGGGTATGATTATTATAATATTGTCCAGTTCACTCTTTCTTCAAATGCTGCTTCACAGAAAACATCAGCAGTGGCGTGTCTCTGAGTGAATTGTCACTCACTGTTGATTTCTTCAGTAGTTTCAGTTGAAGGTTGGAGTTAGTTTACTGCATTTCAGTATTGGTGAGCGTGAATGTAAGGAGTTTCGTGCTTCCTCCAAAACAACTCAACTGACAACCACCCCCCAGCCGGTAGAAACTCCCCCTCCTCTCCCCCTCGCCAGCCCTCTGTTTATGTTCAAACCAAATCCGTGCAGCATCCAGAGCAAAATGCTTTTTAGCTGCCAGAATGTGGGTGCCCTGCTCCGGGAGCGGCGATGAGGCGCGGTGTGCTCAGGGGTCAGTCTCCAGAGGAGGGTTCAGAGCTGGGCTGGGAAGGTCATTAGCTCTCTCCCAGTTCTCTTCTGACACGTGTGTCAGAACTGTTCTGACATCGCCTTCTCCGTTGCCTTACTCTTGTACCATTTTAAAATCACTTCCCTGGCCCAGAAGTGGTTGGTGTTTTGATAGGAGTGAGGACCCTGGTGGCTCCTGAGCGTCTTTTCCAGGACGCGTTTCCCTTGACTCTGGCCGTACGCTTCTCAGTATGTTTTCCTACACAAAATAAACAGAATGTCGCTGCAAAAAGTGCTCTCTCTTTGGAATAATCAGTTTAGCAGGTTCCCAATGGAAGAACAATACACATCAAATCCTTGAAGCGCCCGTGCCTCTGACCTCAGCGTGCGGCCAAGCGGGCCCTAGGGTTAACAGCCCCCTGCCTTCCTCACCCTCGTCCCGTGGGGGTGGATTAAAACCCAACACAGGCTGGTTTGTTTCCTTGTCGGCTGGAGGGAAGGTGTCTCTCAGTATTCTGCCCTTTCACACCGGTTAAACCTCACCTCTTGGTATCACCTTTCCTGCTGATACTGAGACTAAGTTACAGACATGAAGAAGCGAGGGGAAAACGGTCCTCCCTACTTAGCAGAATGTCTTGTTTTTCTCCCATCATCTCTAATGTTTTATTTTAGTGTCTGTGGCTCGGTGAGTGTATGTTTTGAAAAATCCATTGCAGCAAAAGTATTTGAGTCCTGATGGTTTAAAACAAACAAACAAAAAAGATAGAGGGAACAAAAGGATTTATATATTTTTTTGTACAGAGTTTTTTCTTAAACTGTATAATTTTGTAAATACGTTGCTTTTTTGTGTACTAAAACTACCAGCGTATAGATTTCAATAAGAGTTGTTGTATTTTTGTATTTGGAAAAATGAAAATTACAGTGAATGAATGAAGCTGTAAGAAAAATCGCAGTAGCCTTTGACACAGTAGAATGGGATTCCTTTTCATATGGTTTTAACTCTGCAGTGACACGCGCCGGGCCGGCACGCGCTGCCCAGGGGCGCCTGTCCTTCCCTGGGCGCACCGGCCGGCGAGGGGCACAGGGAGCGAGCGCGGGGCCTCTGGCCAAGGAATTTGGGAGAGCTTCATGCAATTTCTGTTATTTTTTTTTTCTCCTTTCACAGTACATGCTAGGAGGCTTCCATAAATCCCCCGGTGACATCCCAAATACCCTTTCCAAGCGCCGAGGCGCAAAGTAAGCTATGCCTCCGAAGCCGGCTGGCCTCTGGGCAGCGAGCTGCTGCGTTGCTGGCAGCGGGAGCCATGGGCAGGGCAGCGGGACCCCACGGGTGGGGTTTGAGGAGCAGGGAAGCTGCTTGAAAGTGACCTTGCTATTGCCAGAGCTTGCGGAGCTCCCTGAGTTTTGGGGTGTACCAGGCGACGTTTTATTAGGTGATGCGACGGTGCGGCTTCCTTTATTTTTATGGCAACGTTTATTGTAAAATTCATGTGTATTTTCAGAGAGTTCTTCAGAAAAATTTGTAACGGTTGCCATAACTTGTGTCCAACCAGGCAGTGTGTTTTCCAACCCCATGGAATTAGATGGCACCAGCCTGAACTTGGGGTGCAAGTGTTGAAAGAGGGTGTGATGATAAAGTAACCGTGAGGGAGAGTTCTCTCCCTTTCGTTGCCGAGTTAACCCAAGCAAAACAAACTTGAGAGCTGAAAAAATAAATCTGAAAACTGTTGCCTGATTATCGTGAAAACAACACCTTGGTTTTTGGTTGGGTTGGTTTGATTTAGTTTCGTTGGGTTTTTTTTTAACAAAATCATGTGAAAAGGAATGAAGTTCCTCTAGGTGTATAGTAAACTTGTACTATAGTTTTTACAAATTGTGAACTTGTGTAATAGTATAATAGGAGATATTGTTGAATTTCTAACTGTTTATACATTTAAATTCATATATGTAATGTTTGTTTTATTGATTACAATCTGAATTTCTAAGATGCATGTTGACTTTTTTGCAATAAAGATATACTATGGAATGGTTCAAGATTTAGAAAAGAAAAAGAAAATTCTAACTTAAATAAATTGGACAGTAGAACCATTCAAAAAAAAATTACATCACAAAAAGAGCGTTATCACTTTTTTTTCTGGGGGGAGATGTGTGCATGAAGCGGGGATCGATTTGTATGGGACGTGTGTGGAAGTTCATATAACTTAATAGTTGGAAGAAAAATCTCCAAGTGTATCTGTGCTGTGCAGTAGTGCTCATTAAGAGAACTTAATTGAGGGGAGGGCTGATGCTGAGGGGGCAGGAGGGATCCCAGGAGAGGCCGTGTTGCAGCTTGGGGAGGGTTCAGAATTTAACAGAAAATGAAAAACGTTCCCTAGACCCCGCTGGTTCCTTGGTCTCCTTCACAGCTTTGTGGAAGTGCTGGATTGTTGAAAATACAAAACACGAAATGGGGTAGATGCAGATTCTAACCACTTTGCCATTTGATCTGGAAACTAATTTATTCTGTTATGAACTTTGTCCTTGGTCTTTGCTTCTTTCACTGTTCCCGTTGCTCCCTTCTCCTCCTGCTGTTGCTTTGTGAATGCAAATCTTTGTCTGCCAAGGTTTTAAAAGCCTTCTCTCCTGCGTCCCCTTTCCTTACCTGAGGTGTTGGTGTGCTCTGGTAAGATTGTTTGTTTTTGAAAACAGACTAGAAAATTTATAAGGATGGGAATTGTTTCTTTTTCCTTTCTTGACCGGGGGCTCGCTGGCATTTTGCTCTCTGTGTTTGTGGCTTTGCGTTTATTTCCACTCCCCCAGCTGTTTCCAAAAGCATCTCCATGTTCCCCTCTCGAATAAGTGCTGAGCAGTGGGCTGACAGCTCCAGCGTCACCCAACTCAGCTCCACAACTCCACTGTGAATCCGAACCTTCGTGGAAGCTGGTTTGAGGAAAACAAGATACATTAAGTAACTATTCTTACTAAACAAATAGATGAAGGTAAATTGTTGCTGTAATTATTAGGCCAAGAACCTCTTCAGTAGCTACAGTCACAGCTGTGTGAAATACAACAGCAATTGTATGTAGAGAGGTTTCCCAAAGGTGGAAATATAATTTTAACTTGTGTCTTGATAGGTGGGACCCAGTTCTGTCTCGGGCACCCCGAGGAGCGGGTTGTGTAACATTTATCTGGGTCCTTGTTGATGAGATCGCTGGCAGAAGCATGTGGTTGGAAATGGAAAACAGAGTTGGTCTGATGTTTATCTGAAGTTTTTATATGCCCTTCCACTGCTTGTTCCCGTGATGGGCCTACAGGTGTGATGACCAGACAGTAGACACATTACCTAGATGAACTGGGTTAATTTCTCTCTCTCTTTCTCCCCGGGATAGCTCCACAGACAGTTTCCAGTTGATGCTTGTTAATTGTCGGGGAGGTTGATCTGTGCTGGTTCCTGGACGTGTGGAGCGAGATGTGGAGGAGCGCTGCGAGGCCGCAGGCGAGGTGGGGGGTAAGGTCTCGTAAATAAATCATATACCCCAGCACTTGACAACCACTCGGTCACGGCCACGTGTCAGGGGTGTGAGGGGGTGCACATGGGGAGAGCAGTGCCCGGCCTGGAAGGACAAACCAAGTCTTGGAAAGGCTCTTAGACCTCTAGGGGGAGAGCGTCTGTTTGCTGTTGGGAGCTAAATAGCAGAATTGGTGAAAAGTGCGGGTTGGAGACACTAATTTAGTGTTTTAAAGGTGACCCTGCAGCAGGCAGGAGGGTGCCCAGAGCCTTCCCCTGCCGGGATCCCTGCACCTCTGCTCCTTGGGCCCTTGGCTTCGCTTCAGCATCCCTCAGGTTTTCTTACTTTTTGGAGACACTTTAATCAAAAGGGAAAAAAAACAGATCCTGATGGTTATCTAAATTCTGGCTTTATTTGAAATCTGCATCTTTAGGCATCTGAATATTTAAAGTATCTGACCTGTATTACCTAAGTGAAGATTTTCCCATCACTCGATTCAAAGGCAGAGCACTGGGTGAGGTGACAAAATATTGCCTTTTATCCCTGCAAGCGCTGCCTGAGAATGATCTGCAGGTACCAGATCCCATGCCTCTCAGCCTCCCAGCGCCTACTCTCTTTGAAGCCATGATGCCTTTGCTCCGTAAGAGGATCTGCGGTCTAGGACTGACTTAGTAAATCTGTCGGCACCTTAGGTTGAGGCTGGACATCTGGAGCTCAGCACGTCACACTTTTCACTCGCAGGCAGTGGGCCAGAACTGCCTTGCCCAGGTAACTGCTGCAGACCGTGTGTTTTCAGCAGGACTCAGCCCTGCACTCCCCAGCTGCTCCTGGTGTCGGGTTCTGTGTTCGGAGGGAGTTACTTGAAGTTTATTTTATGGGGAGAAGCAGCGGTGATTGTATCCGAATACACAAACCAAAAGACAGTTGAATACACAAACACGTTGACTAGACAAACAAAGCATTTGCCAAACTGAAGCGTGGGATGATTTTCTCGGCGATAATAATTTTTCAGCAGGAGAGGTCATAACGGGACACTTCAGAGGTCAGTGTGGCATCTCTGCGCTTGTGTAACACCCTGCGGCATCCAGCTCTTCTGCCTTCTTCACACAAGAGAAAAACAAGGGGGTTTTGCCTCTTCTTTGTAGCACCCGGCAAATACACTTTTTGTCAGAAAGATCTTGCTGTGACTGCAAATACTCGAGAGGGGAAAAAATGTGTGTCCGGACCCCAGGGAGCCATGGGGAGGAGCCCCAGAGCCAGGGAGCCATCAGCTCAGGGTTTTGGCTGCCGTGGTAGTGTTCATCTTATTTTTTAGGAATAAAACGCCTTTTGTACTCCATTGTGCTGTGCCTTGGCCGTGCCAGTGCAGCACTGCTGAGAGCACCGCACTCCATGGCGGGGTTGAGTTAATTATAGCCTAATCTGTGCATCTTGCACCGATAACCTTAAACTGCTGCTTCTCTGATTTATTTAAATTATGATAAATTATACATTTCTGGCACTTTAGTAATTCATGTGAAAATTATTTGGAGTCAACTCAACGTAACGTACCACGGTGTGCTCTCTGGTGGCTGAAAATATGTCAGACAACAGTTTCATCCACTCTTCCCTTTTTAACGTGAGTGACTTTGGGTTATCTGTGGATCAAAGGAGAGTGCGGAGACTTCTTAAACAAGCACACGTCCAGCTGCTGCTGGCTCTGGTGTCAAAGAGGGAGTTGAGTCTCAAGCAGGATAAAACAACACGCGACTGTGGGCACCTCTAGGCCTGTAAGAAAGCATTTTCAGGCTGTGTGTGTACGCAGTGGAAGCTTTAATATCAGAGTGTGGAGATGGATGTGACAGGGAAAAAAGTGAAGAGAGTTATTAACTGAACTGCAAAACACATCCATGTCTGAGGTTTGCCCGTGGTGGGAGGAACCTGTCCTCGCAGGCTTTCACTGCCCCAAAACTATTTGATTGTTTGTTTGGGGAAAAGCCGAACAAAGGGCTGCAAACCTGGATGCCACAAGCTTTATGGTGCCATGCTTCCCTAAACCAGGGCAGGAGAGGCCTCCAGAACATGGTGTGGGGGATGTCAAACAGGAACAGCTGCAAAGCTGTGCAAGGCTCTGCTCAGAGCCCGCGCCCACCGGAGCAGCTTGCGCCACCACCGGCACAGCAGCCGCTCTCCGCCTTCCTCTGTGGGGTGATGCTCCTGCTGCAAACCCTCACAAACAGCCGCCCCACTTCCAGCTCCTCACAAATCCCGCAGAGCTCAGGGTGGGAGGGAGGAGGGAGCCCTCCCTGCCCTGGAGACGGAGCTGGTGCAGCGCCTCAGAAGCAGCAGCATCAGAGTGCTGCTCTGACCTCTGTGGAAGCTTATTTAGTGCCCTCTGTAACTCACGGCATCATCCACAAACTCCCTGAGCAGGACTAATTTCATCTCAAATTCCCATGTAGCTGTTGATGTGGCACCTTTTTGGGACAGTGTTAGGAGCAGGACCTGTGGCCCTTCCCAGGCAGCCTCTTCCAGGATAGTGGCTGGCCGGGGGCACCGGCCGGGCAATGCTGCTTCTGTCGCTGCCCTGAGCTCTCAGACAGGGCCCAGGCTCCTGGCCCTGCCCTGCATCTTGATATTGCTGCTCATTGCCCTCAGCTTGCCCCAGGGATTTCTCCAATGCTTTTAATACAGGAACCTTTTGCTGCTTGGGAAATATTTCTTGCTGACAGGACTTTCTAACCAGGATGATAGTGTTTAAATGCAAAGCAGGTTAGGAGCTCAAGGTGTTCCTCTCCTGGTCACAGCAGAGCCTCTCTTGGTGGGTCTGAAAAGCTGCACAAGAATTGGAGAGGTGACCGACCCATCGGCCTCCCCCATCTTGGCACAGTGGCCGGTGTGACTTCTGCAGCTAAGCCCTGGGAACTGTGACCAAGGGAGGGATGAAATTAACATCAGGTGACAGGGCTCCTCCCCACCCTCTTTGATTGTTACATTTTAATTTCAAATTTTAATGAAGATTTCAGGGAGCATTAACGTAAGGGGCATGTGAAGGCAGCACGGAGCTGGTTGATTCTGCAGAGCTGCAGCTCACAGCAGCACCCAACAGCTCCCGGTGCCCGTGCTCCCCACAGCACCCAACCCGGAGGGGACTCTGGTCACCCCAGGGGTGCGGGCCCCAAAAAACCTTCTCTCCTGGAAACAGCCCCCAGCTCTTGGTGCAGAGTCCCAGGGTGCCTCGTCAAATTGGAGCAAATTCAAAATGAATCACAAGGCAAATGTGATGGAAAATTATTTGTTAGAGCACCTGGAGCAGGAAAATTTTGCATTCGGTCATTCAACTGGTAACCAGCTTGTCTGGGGCTCCTTGGGCGGAAGGACTGTACCTGCTGCACCTACAGCCACCATACAGCTCCAGGATTTAGGCAGCTTGACCTTCTTCTTGGACTAATTTTAAGATGCAGCAGCTCTAATGGAATTTTGAACTCTGTTGGACATGTAGAGGAGAGGTTTTGTGCTACAGGCAAGACTTAAAATACCTTCAATTTAGATTTTATATATTTTTTAAAGTTTTACATTTTTTTCTTCCAGTTTGAAAGTGGAAAAATATATGTACGTACTCTTACTGGTTTATAGCTGATGACCAAATTACGTCAGATGTGAGATAAAGGATGTGTGAGGCTGCTGAGCTGTTTTCTTCGGCACCGTTCGCCTGAGTTTTCTTGTTGCTGTATTTTGCTGGGCAGTGCAGGGTCCTGACTGTTTCTCCTCCCCACTCCCGTGCTCCTCTCTCCGACTGGGGGGGGGCAAATGGCCTGTGCTCGACGGGTGGAGGATGTTTCAGAGTCTCTGTGTAAATCTGCTGAACAGTACTCGCTCTGCTCCTCTTCAAGCAATAAACAATTTCACAGCAACCAGAAAAATAGCTTCAGGCCACCGAATTTTGGCAAAGCAAGAGGATTCCAAGTCCTTCTTTGGCTATGTAGTCTTTGCCCCTTTGAAGGAAATATATTTTTAATTTTGTTTAACATTTCAAGCCCTTGTTTGAAAGCAACTTGCTCTCTCATTATGCTTTGATTTTTGTAATTTTTTTTTTCCTGAACAAAGCCATTAATTTTCAAGTGCAATTTGTTGGACAAATGTCTAAGCAGCGATATTTTTGTAGTTTGAATTCATGACATGCCCCCAGATAAAGGCCCAGGATGAAAAGTGAGCTCTAGACCTATTCCTCGTTCCCATTTCTCCCACTGTGGGGAGTCCTAGCGCGGTGCTGGCCCCGGCCCCGGCCCCGCAGTGACCCACGGACCTCCAAAGGGGCACAGAGGACCAGGAGCACCCAGAGCAGGGTCTGTTCAAATATCCAATCTCTGTTCTGGGCCTGAGCAGCTGAATCCTGGCTCTTCTGTTTTCCTTTGATTGGATTTTTGTTTTCCTTGTCTCACTCCCGTAATTTTCCCCATGAAGGGCTGACTCCAAAGCCTGGACACCATCCGGGAGCTGCCCATGATTCCCTCACTGGAGGCTGGTACAGTCAGTTTGCAGCTGAAGTTGGGCTGGGGAGTGTCTCAGTTCAATGTTATAACAACGGGTGCCTTAAAAAATGGCAGGAATCCTGGATTCCTGCTGGGGAAATGTGCCAGCCGAGAGGGCCAGGCTGCAGGGCGGTGGGGTGGAAGGCATCAGTGTTGTCCTCTGCCCACCCTCCCCAAGACTGTTCCGGCCAAGATGCAGCTGTTGGACTTGTTGATTAGCAAAAACATTAGCAGACCTACTGTTTCAGGACATGAATAATTAATGTTTGTTCCTCATTAATTTCTGGTGGAACAGAGTCCTGTTAGACTGCGTTTAGATGGGTTTCTAGAATTAGGAGTAAATGTAACAAGAAAGTGATGCCTGTCAGACAAGCGCTCTGTTCCACAACCCCTGGAAAATATTGTCATGTTGCTGCTATTGTCTCCACCAGGAGCAGATCGGGTTTATTTTTAACAAGAGCCGAGGTGTCCTTTGTTACAATTTTAATTCCAGGGAATGATACAAGAAACAAGTTCTATAATTCATGCACATTACAAATGAGTACAAGGAAGACCTCCCAGTCAGCGTGAACTGCCTGGCATCTAGCATTCCTGGGACCTCAAATCAAAACCTTGTTTACTGAAAAATTCAGAAATGAGATTGCATCAGCTTCCCAAGTGCTACAGCCGACGACAGGCGGCTGCTCTGCCGCCATGAAAGGAGCGTCGGGTGCTGCAGCACAGCTTTGGCACTTTGGTTTCTAATACGACCACAATGCTTCTCGAATGCTAAAGGCTTAGCTTTGATTTAGGATGAACACCCTCAAACACCCCCTCAGCCTCCTGGAGCTGCCCATTCCACTGTCCGTGACCAGGACCATACCCAAGGCTTCGCTCCCAGAGCTCCTCTGCACCCAGCCAGCAAATCTTCCAGCATCATGAGCAATAGGACCTGCAGGTAGTTACCCTGCTCCCCACAGCCCTTCCACACCCACGGGTGCCCTCCTTGGCCTCTCCAACCCTGACTTTCCAGGTCTCAGCCAGCAGGCCTGAGGAGGGAATGGTAAAAGACAAGTCATGGAAGAGAAAGATGCGGGATGGAGCACACGCCACAAAATCTTCTGTTGAGTCAGTTTATTCGCACGTGCTGTTTGTTAACAGGTCAGAACCGAGACCCACAACTAGTGTGGAAACTGCATGGTCACCACCAAGGACTCGCAGGGAGGTCTGGTACGTCCAGGAGACATCAGGCAGAGCCAGGGCATGGAGCCACCCCAGCCAGCCAGGAGAGCAGAGCTTGGGGCAGAGTGTCCTGATCCACCTGGGTGACGGTGGGAGCTACACAGCCAAGAGATGTTCACTACCGGAGCAGGGCGGTAGCGCTGATGAGACAAGTACTTGCTGAAAGCCTCTGTTTAACAAGAGTTTTCCTGTTGTCTCAATGAAACGCCACATCTTTGCCGTTCTCTCAAACACCAGTAAGATGGAGAAATCCATCAGTCACAGGTTGGTTAAGAGATGGTGTCTGCAGCTGTGCCACCACGTACACGGCCACTTTCTGACGTGGAATTTATTGCCGTTCTTCTCTTCCAGGCTCCAGCAATTTTAGGGGTTAGCAGTCCGTCCACTCAGGCTGTGTGTCCTGCTGCAAGGTGACGTTATTTCACTGAAGAGCCTTTTCCCTGGGTGGATGCCAGGGGTCGGCTTCAAACCCGCTCTGCCATGTGACAGATGCCTGCATAGATGCGGCTCCTTCCCCTCTCCCGGTTCATCCCTGCCTGCCGGGCTGTGGTCGCCCCCGGCTGAGCCCCTCGGTGCCCGGCCCCTGGGCTCAGGAGGTGGCCCAGGATGGGTGGGAAATGTGCTTTTGTCTAAACCGCCTGTGAGATGCCTCTGCTGCGGGGCCTGGCCGAGGAGCTCAGCTGAGCGGCAGCGATGCAGCGATGCCACCTGCAGCTTTTCTCTCTGAAACAGCTTCCCTCCCACCCCCACCTGTACTAAAAACTTCCCAGAATGACCATGGTCCTTCCCTGGCTCCTCGCTTTAACCCTTCAAGTTCTTCAAAACCCCCTTACATGGCCTTTCTCTGTCTCCAGCCTTCTCCTCGGGGTCAGGCCCCAGGTGACCCCCCGCCTTGTACCACCCCAAGGTGCAGTTACAGCTCGGAGTGGTCCTGCCTCGCTGTTCAACCCCATCGCTGTCAGCCCTGCGCAGGAACGGACGCCACTAAACTCAGGTGCTCTGGGTGACCCTCTCTAGCCTCAGAGACTTCCTCGCTGCCAAGTTCCTTCCCTCGGAGTGCCTGATGCTGCTGGCCCGCCACTGAGCCGGGCAGCTCCTGTAGCTTAGCAACTTTCTTTTTGCTTTGTTAAGTTGGGCTCTTCAATCTCCTTAATGAATAAGAGAATCAAGCCAGGTAATTGATGCTTGGCCGTTTAGCTGATGAATAATTGACTGTCTGGGTAATCCTAGATATTTCCTCGATCAGATTGTGCAGCGGAACAGCCACATCACCCTAGGTACAGCGTGGCTGGTGCCGTTGGGGTGCCAGAAATGCGTCGTGTGAGCCCAGGTTCTGCAGGAGCCTCTTGCAGTCAGTGCCTGACACTCTTCCCTCACACGGAGCGGGTGTTTTGTGATGACAGGCTGCATCCAACCAGCAGCAGAACTTACTTGATGATGTGAATCTTGAGTCAGGTGTGAAAAATATTTCTCTTTCAGACACACAGCGGAGACAAATGGGAGGAAGTGACAACACCACCCACTCCCCTTGTGGCTCAGGGTGGGCAGGGGCAGGGAGTGAAGCTCCAGCAGAGGAGGCAGAAAGAGGGTGCTGGTTGCTGTGCTCCCCAGTGCTGTGCTCCCCAGCAAGGAATGGGAACGCACCTCCGCATGAGCTGCACGTGCTTTCGCTGGCACACGGGTCTCCCAAGGTGCAGGAAGGGCCAGACTGGCAGGAAACTGTATTTGTTTTAAATAGCGACTGAAGAAAATTTAACGGGGTGAGTTCTGCTGGCTTTGTGACTGCCCTAGGCAGTGCTGCCTACAGTCTGTGGCAGAGAGCATCTCAGCGCGGATTATGTGTTAAAAACACGTGTTTATACTTCAAATTTCCCATCAGCCCTGTGTAATAATTCACTACGTAATTTTTAAACTAAACTGAATTCTTACGATGAAACCAAGAGCCTATCAGTAGCACTCTGAGTGTGATGGGCTTTGGATTAAATTCTAAAGAAGAACAGAGTATTTTTATCTACTAGGAAAATGGATAGCAATCTTTGCATTGTGGCAACAAATAAAACAGCACACGCTTTTAATCTGACTTTTACCTTCAGATTTCAATGAGTGACTAGTGATATTTCATCAGGGTATGGGTTTGGTGGGTTTTTTTTCTTCCAGAAATACCATTAATTATTTACCAGTAGGTGAATGATCTCTGAAATCTATTGCAGTGACACCTTTGAGTCTGCAGATAGATTCTGATGGCAAACCATCTGGGCTCTTTTAACGTGTTATTGTTTATCCTTCGGATTTCTCTCCTCTGTTTGTAAGGTGTAACGGCAGCAGACAGGGCCAGCAACATCAATATTTTACAGCTTTAATTAAAGGGAGCTCAGCAGCCACATTACCCAGACCGGGTTCTCTCCGAGCAGCTGCTGTCAGGAGGGAGGGAAGGGACTGTGCATGGAACAGCCCGTCAGGAGCGGTGTCCTGGGGTGGGCTGGGGCAGAGGATGGGGCTGAGCCGTGACACGAGTCCCATGATGAACCCCCCACTCAAAGGTATGATGTGGGACTGCCGTGCAGCCTATCAAGGGCGCGTGTGGTTTCACAGGGGCAGGAGGTGCCCCAGGTCTCCGACATCTCCTCCTCGCTTGAGAGGTAAGGAAAAGCCACAGCAGAGAGATGGGAAAAACGTTTCAGCCCCTTGCAAATCCTCACGAAGTGGGGCTGGGGAGATGTGCTCTGATGAACGAGCATTTTCTCGGGCTTTGCACCCAGCTTTCCATTTGCATCCCCATATTTATCTATGTTAACCAGACAGCACGAAATTAAGAGAGGAATAAAAAGCAAAATAAAGCAAAGGCCCGAAATTTATCCCTCTATTAATTACTTCCAACAGAGCAGAGCTGCCTATAAATATGGTGCCGCTTTAGATGAAACTTTCATGCAGCTATTTAGGCCCTCTGAAATATAAATGATTTCCTTTAAATTTTTTATCATAAATCAGGGCACGGAGCTTCGCAGTGATGCTGCCGTTCACCCTGATGGGAGGAGACCGTTTTGCCACCTCTCTCCTCACACCCCGACCCCCCGCCCCAGCTGTGTCCCTCGGGCAGGGGGAGCCGAGGCACCCGTGGGTGCGGGGCAGGCTCGGCCCTGACCCCCTGCACCCACTTCGTACCCCCATCCTGCGCCCCCTGCGGCCACCCCGCTCATCCTGNGGTGAACCCCCCCGAACGCCGTTATCCGCGGAGCTGAGACCGCCGGCAGTGACCTCCCCTCTGCTACCGAGCAGCCGTTTCCCTGGGCAGGCCTCCACTCACAAGCTCTTCCCCCCGCAGCGCTGCCCCACTAGCTCAGCCTCCGCTCCTGCATCGTTTGGGGAAAAAACATCTAAACACGTCTGTATTTATTAAGGCTCCTAAAACTCTTGGAAACTTCATATCTCTTTTAAGAACTTCAAATTTCGCACTTGCAAAATGCTTAACGTCGCTGGACCATCAAACCCGAGCAGTGTCTGAACGTGTGTGAAGATCAGGAGGAAGGGAAAATAACCTGACCACTCGACAGCAGAACTGTGCCAGCTCCAGGGCTCGTTTTCTCGGAGGATTGAGGGGGATTGTCTGTTTCCTCATTCGGGTGTGAGCGCAGCACAGCTCACCCAGCATCCCTCGTCTTACTTCGCTCTCCTGTAGGTGAGGACATATTTTACAGGCTTTAAGAAGGTTCCGGCGAGGGGCTGGGGGGCCGTGGGGCAGCACTGCTGCTACCCTGACCCACCTGCAGCCTGAAGCCACGGCCGTGGGCCGGGATCTCAGAGCCTCTCTGAAACCTGAAGCTGCATCAAAGACACTTAAGCCCCGCGCTCTACCCAGACAGATGATTTCTCACCATTCCCTACGAAAACCAGTTCCTCGGTGGAAATACTTCCCTGCACTTCGGAGTTTTAATGGGCTGCTCCCATCTCTCTCTTTTCAGTGGGAGATGCGCCCGAGTAAGCGCTTCAGGACGGATCCCCGAGTGACAATTAATGGGGCATCTGCGCGGGCTGGGTGCCCGAGGAGTGGTGCTGGGCAGTTTGAGCCCCAGCTCGTTGATCTGGCCTACCCTCGGGAGGAGCAAGGCCAGGTCCTGCCTCCCCAGCGGGCTAGGGCACGGTGCTGTGACACTGAGGGGTTGAGGGTGGGTGATCTGTCAGTCACACAACAACTACTAAAGACGTTTTCCTTTTGCTTGCACCGTGGCTCGGTCGGTTTGTCCCGCCGGTGGCACCAGCCCCCGGGCCGGGGGCGGAGGAGCCGTTCTGTGAAGCTACGGAGTGGGTGATATTTGGGGTGACGGGCAAGTGGCCGGTGCCAGCAGGGACTGGGCACAGCCACGGAGTGTCCCTGGGCAAGGATGGTCCCTCTGGTCCAAGCTTCAGCCCGTGGGCTTCACTCACGGAGGAAATTGTCCCCTCCTCCCATCCCCTCGGGACCTGCCGCCTTCCCTCCCCTGGCGCTTCTCCCGGCCCAGAGTCGGGCTCGCCGGGCACGGAGGGGTCAGTTGGACCCAAGGCGGGGGGTCTAGCCCGAGCTGCCAGAGGAGGCGATGCCCGGCCCAGCTCGGGGCTGCGAGTCGCTCCCGGCCCCGACGGCGCGTCCCGCAGTCCCAAAAAGGGTGCGGGAGGGCAACGGGGAGCCGGAGGGGCCGGGGGGCCGGAGGAGCCGGGGGTCGGAGGAGCCGGGCCCGCTGCCCGTGCACTGCCCGCGGCTCCCCGCAGCGCATCACGCCTGCGCGGGGCCCGTTCCTGGCAGGCAGCGTGTAAGATGAGTGAAGAAGCGGGTGAGGGGGGGCGAGCGGGCGCGCAGGGGATGCTCTGCCATCGAACATCGCTCACTCGGGCAGTGGTGAGGCAGAGAGACAACCCCGAGCCGATGTCAGGGGCTGCCTACCTGCGAGGTGCGCCAAGATGATGGCCATGAACGCCAAGCAGCCGTTCGCCATGCCCGCCGCCCTCCAGGAGCCCAAGTTCTCCAGCCTGCACTCCAGCGCGGAGGCGATGCGCAGAGTTTGTCTCCCGGCCCCGCAGGTATGTAGATGAAGCATAATTACTGCTTTAAGGCACATTTTCTGACAGGCACCGGCTTAATGTTTTTTTCATGTCGCCAGAACACTCGCGCGTCTCGGCACCTCTCTCCCCCCTCTACCGCTCCCGCTCCCGTCTCTGATCCATACGTCTGCGCGAGCGGGGCTGCTGCCTTCATATTAATTTTTATGACCTGAGCTCTGAGGAGGAATCGCGGTGCCGGGGCAGGTTTTTCATCCGGAGATGACAGTATTCCCCACTGACTCCACCATGCGCGTTCTTGCTCGCAGCTGCAGGGCAATATATTCGGGAGCTTTGATGAGAGCCTGCTGGCCCGCGCCGAGGCTCTGGCCGCCGTCGACATCGTCCCCCACGCCAAGGGCCACCACCACCACCACCCCTTCAAGCCGGACACCTCCTTCCCAGCCATGAGCGGCGTCCCCTGCTCCGCTGCAGCCCTCCCGCACCCCGCCGCCCTCGCCGCCCACCCGCACCCGCTTCCGCACCCGGCGCTGGACGGCG
>VWZK01012980.1:443632-455195 GCA_013396935.1 Baryphthengus martii | reverse complement strand
CCGCTGTCCAGTGGGAACGAAAATATCCTCCCAATAAAACCTATCGCGGGTTCATCTCTAATGCTGTTTAGAAGGGGAAAAGGCTTTTATTTACGATTCCCAGAAGCACCTTAACGATTAAAAATTAATGATCGAAGCGCGAGCCTCCTCGGAATATTTCGCTTTAGCATCTCAGTAAGTGACAAACATCAGGCCCCAGAAACGGGTCTCCCCCTCCTTACCCGTTAGGCAAGGACTTTATAAATGCAGTCTTTTAACTGCGGGTCGCCGGAAAGCCAGGACGGTCCCTCGCTCCGCGTTTTTCCAATCAGCCCAAATGATTTTTCCCCAATCAAATGCCCTTTAATAATAAATGCCCTTATGCCATTACATTATATTGTGGGTTCTGAAAATTTAAAATAAGGGTGGTGCATTATTAATTGCCTGCCGTAGTATATAAAAGGGACAGAAGGCAGCGCAGGCGGCATCCTTCCTCTGCTGCCCAGCTGCACCTCGGCAGATCTCTCCGCCGGCGCCCGGTGCCGCCGGGCGCGGGGGCTTCAGGGGCGGGAGTTACACGGACAATCCAGGTAAGAGGCGTTTGTATCCGTTCCCTTGTCCTCGTACGTGGCTGGCAGAGTCCCCCGCCACTCCACGCTGTTCGATCCGACCGCGGCTTAGGCCCTGATAGCGGTACCGGCACCGGCTGCTGCTGGGCGGGACAGGGACGGGAGCGGGGATCGGTCCGGCGGTGCCTGGCGTGGTTCCGGTCTCTTGGCCGCCCGGGGCCGGGGCCGAGGGCTAGCCCCCTCGCAGGGGGAGGAGGGATCCAGGCCAAGAGCCGGCCAGTGCCGCTGCGGGAGGGCACCGCAAGCTCACACCGTTTCTCAAGCCGCTTGTCTTCCAACACGGAACAGAAACTGCTTAAACCTTCTAAAGCTGTCCTCAGACGGGGTTATTATCCTCCCTGGTTTGCGTTAAACCCATCTCGAGCCTCACTGAACCCAGCCTGAGCCTCGTTTAGTTCGTACTTCTGCTCACCAGTGTAAGACAACCTCGCAGCCGGGGTGGCCGTATCTTCTCGCCAGTTCACTGCTGAGGGAAATCGGATCGGGCTTGTTCTTGTGACAGCAAAGATGTTACTGCAGTTTTACTTTTTGCAGTTGTTCTGGTTTTGCCTAGATCTGCTGGGGTTTTTTTGATAACAATTCTGCACTTTTCCCTTTTGCATAAGTCCAGAGAGTGGCTTGATATAAAAGAAGTTCTAAACAAACTTGTCCGAACCTGTAGTTACTGTCCCAGAAATGAGCTCCTACATGCTCCTTCTCTTCCCCGGATATGCTGACCAGGCAGTGCCTGGTCCTTCTTGCTCACTCTCCTTTTTTCCTGGCTTCTCTCTTCAAGGAGACAGTGCTGCAGAGGCTCTCTTTGGCCAGATTTCACTCTTTGCAAATTCCAGGCTCATTTTCAATCTACGTGTGCAGGCTTTTTATCTGTCCAGATAGGACCTGGTCACTTCATTGGGGATTTGACTTTGGAGGTCAGGTTCGTGCTTGTTTAACCATTGTTGATGCTTCAGCCTTTCCCTGGGTTTGGCTTCCAAAGCTCTGGTGCCAGATAAATACACTCTGATACAGAAAATTCACCCAGTCCTCCTGGAGTGGGGATTAAGTTCCTTCAACTTCAGCAGGAGTAGCTCAGAACTGGTATTTGTTGCTGAGGGGCACAAAGACACAGCCTACATTTCCTTCTGGGTACAACAAGTAGTGCCTTAAAGCCCAAAGGCCACACCAAGGGGTAGTGGAGAAAAGTGGGGAGGAGTTAGTGCCCAGCAGGACCCCTGACCAGCAGCAAAGTCAGGCTCATGTGTGCAGCATCCTTCTCCCATCGCACTATCCTCTGCTGCAAGCACGATGACCTCCTGCTGCTCTGCCCCCACACCGCCCTGCAGAGCCAAGGCACAGGCTCTTGTGGCTGCAACTGGGACCTGCACAGAATTTTACTGGCTGTAAACAGTAAGGTTTGTATTTCTGATTCTGGGGCTCTGTGCCTGGGGATACAGAAGAATGTGTTACACATACAAGGCACCACTCGCTTTTCGGTATCGCTTGTGCTGTTAAGAGGCTTTGTGCGAAGCTGCATCCTGCCAAGCTGCCAAACAAACCCAGTGAGAAACACCACTGGGAGAAACCTGGCAGGAGGATGCAGCCTCCCGCCCAAAGCCTGCCCAGCACACATCCTCCCCAGGCTTCTTCCCACCTGGCATCCGTCCATCCATCCATCACACACTCCTGGGTCTCCAGCCCTGACTCTGGGCTGGGGGCCACCTGCTGTGTCCAGCCCCCTGGACAGAGGCCAGTGCCAGCCCTGGCTGTGCTGGCTGTGGTCAGGCTGTGCAGGGGCTGTGCCGGAGTCACGGGTTTTGTGAAGAGCTGCCACTAAAACACCCCCCACACACACTCCCTTGTGCTGTTGATCTCTCTAGGTGCAGGGGGATTGGGACTTCCAGTTTGCTTGGAGGGCTGAGGCTCCTTGTCCTGGCCAGTAGGTCTGTGGAAACTACCCCGCAGCATGTAGTCCCTCAGGGCACCCACCCCCCTCACACAAACCCACATCCCACAGGTGAAATAAAAACTGCCCAAAGCAGCTGAGAAATGGAATTCCCTTTTAGTGACAGACCAGGCGAAGGGGAAAGTGAAACCTGCTGAGCTGGGAGGTGGGCAGCGAAATGCCCAGCAAAGCCCGAGAGTAGGAGACAAAGGTTCATCTGGCAAACCCCTCTCTATGGGATCTCAACCACTAACAATTAATTTATTATATTTTTTCCCCAGTTCCTTGCTTGTTCCTTAAAATCCTGCTCTTCATCTCCCGGGAACTGCACACAGGAGATGAAAGCACAGAAAACCAAACAAGCCATTGGCGGTGCTCACTCAATTGATTTTTACACAAAATTTGCCTTCATGCACGAAGGATGGAAAAAATGATCCCATTAATAATGAATAACAAAAACAAATGCAGGGAGGAAATCAATAGAAGCACATCTGATATCCCAGGAGCTGTGGGGGGGGAGCCCCTAGATGTATAAAAGAACGTTGGGAGAGGAGGGCGGGAGGGGGCCTTGGGATGGGTCATGTGGGGGCACCTGGCACTGGTGGATTTGGGGTTGTGAGGTGGGGGGTTTGGGGTGGGAGTGTGTGCAGGGGGATTTGTGGCATGAGGGAGTGATGTGGGGGGGTGAGGGTGGGCAGGTATCTGCTCATCAGGGCAGGATTCATCCCCTCGCACACCACAGGAGCTGCAGGATCCCCGCTGATGGTCCCGGCTCCCTGTAAACCGGGGTTCAGAGCAGCTCCCACACACTGGGTTTTGCACTGGGAGCTGGCTGAAGGAGCAGCCGCTGGCAAGTGGAGCACAAGCTGGAGCTGGGGACGTGTATTTCTCAGAGAAAAGTGATTTTAAGCTGCAAAAATCCTCGCTGCTAGTCTCTTTTCCTCTCCACACTTACCCCCCTCCAAGGTTTCTCTTCTTCTGAGTTTACAAGGAGAAGGTTCTCCCTCCCCAGGAGACATATCCAGTTTGGGATGAAAAATGTTTCTCAGGAAAGCAGTTTCTGCTGGAAGTGCTCTGTGCGGAGAGCCCAGACCCTGCTCCAGGCCCTGCACCTGGGGCTGCTCCGCACGGCTGGGCCCAGTGTTGGCATCTGCACCCCAGCGCTGGGGGTTTCTGGAGTGAGGAGCTGACACAGCACTGGGGCCACAGGACCGGGAGTCCCGGCGCTCTGGGCAGCACAGCTCAGCACCCGCTGGCTCACCTGGACCAGCCCAGGGATGCTACGAGCGTGCGGCTGTAGAGAAGATGCTGCTCTACTCCAACACAAAGCAGAAGGAATTCATTCCAGTCGTACGGCCTCACTAGGTATTGTCACTACAGAGTCTTTTAGAGCAATTAAGCGAATTTGTCTTTAATGACACCAGTTGTGCTTTGCAGTCTGCCTGAAAATTTTAGATACAAATTTATTCCATCACTAAGGTGTGATTTAGATTTTGCTTCTGTAGCAAATTTATTGCTTTATATGGAGATACGTGTCAACATTTTCAACAGAGTTTTACATGGAGCAGCAAAACAATACACGGAGGAAAATGAAACGTTTTGACTGTTTTTAAATCTAAAGGCAATTAAAAATGTACCATAATACTACATAAATCCAGATCAGCTATTGTAAAACAATGCTGACATGTGGTAACGGCTTCAACCTGCCTGGTGGAAATGAAGCTCCTCGATGCAGTGTGTGAAGCGGAGGTGATCTCAGAGCCCCCCCGTGTCCCCCCAGGCAGTGCAGCCTGTGGGTGCTCCTGGCTGGCTCGGTGCCTGATCCTGCTCCTGTTGCATGGGGGCAGGGAAGGCTGGTGCTGAGGCCAGAGCAGGGACTGGCCACGGTGTGCTGTCAAAACGGAACAGACTGCGTGGAAAATGACCTTTTGTCTCAACTGCAGATTTGCTGCCTGTTCTGCCAGGGGCTTGCTGAGGATTGATGAGATGTTTCTGGAACAGAAATGTGATAGTAGTAAGTTCAGGAGTAAGTAGCGTTTATCTAGTGCCCTGTGGGGTCACAGCAAGATGAGTGAGTCTCCACAAGCTTTTTGTGTAGGTGGAGACACCAAGTGGCTGGATGCCGAGGGCTGAAGGGTCTGGACCTGCGCTGGGCAGTGCTGGGGCAGTGATAGGACACCTGGGCTCTGATCCCCCCTGTCCAAGGTTCCTTCTTCCCTCAGTGTGTTCGGTCCATGCCTTGGAGATTTAATGTGTGATGTGTTTGCATCCTCTCCAGGTGCTCAAGGGGAACTGGGAACCACCTGCTTGCATGAGCCGAGTCACCCAGCCCTGGCTGGTGGCTCTGTGGGGAGCATGAGAGGGCAGGGGCATCAGCCCTGCCAGCAGCAGAGTGCCATCCAGTGCCATGCTGCTCCTGGAATCCGGCACCCCCAGTGCCACCTCCCACCCTGCCCGGTTCGCAGCGGCAGAGCCCAATCCTGATGCAGGTTATTATTTATAAATGTTTGCAGAGTGCAGCATCTCTCCATTCACTCCCTGTCAGAACAGAAAAGCTGCGGGGGAACCCAAGCATTTGGGCAGTGCGAGGACACTGAATAATTCAGCACCCATTTGAAAGTGTAGTATTTTGTGATTCCAATGGAACCACCTTGGTCTGAGTCCCCGCATCCTCACGCTTGAAGGAGATGCTCCCACCAGGCAGGTGAGCCGAACTTCTCTTTCCAGGAGGGAAGGAAGTGGGGAGCAGGTGGGGAGGTTAATCACACTGGCACCATTTACTTGCTTTTTAAACTTGCATGACTTTGGAGATCAAAATGGAGAGGGGATGCAACGAAGGCAGATTTGCAGGGAAATCGTTGATTTTGCTGCTCCTGAGGAGCTGGCTCCTGTGCCCCATGTCAGCTCTGCCTCTGGGACTCTGTGGCCAGCTCGGTGCCCACCCAGCCCCATGCTGGCGGGGTGCTGAGCCTGGGTGCTGAACTGGCCCCTGAGCTCCAACAGAGCCCAGTGCCTGTGTGTTCCCGCAGCAGCTCTGCCAGCAGGGACCAAACCCGTCAGTGATCTGAGTCAGAGACAACAGATAAAGTTTGATATCTTGGTTGTAGCAGAATGCGTCTGGTTTTCCCCAAACGCCAAACCAAATTAGTCTACACCCGTTATCACGTTATGGCCTCGGTGCTGTTTTCTGCCTACAAAAAAAAAAAGGCAGAACTCAGAGATCCTCCTTTGAGTGATGTAAGAACATATAAAAGCATCTGAAAAAACATCTGAACTTCTGTTTATTGCTTGGCTGGTTTTATGCTCTGCGACTCCCCAGCCAGTGACGGCCGTGGCTGGAGGGACTCGCAGAGGCCTGGGCAGCACCCAGGGATTTCTCTTCCAGCACATGTCTGTCTGCTCCAGCCCTGAGTGAGTCGTGTCTTGCTGCCTGTGGGAAGGATTATTCCATCACCAGCGCAGTGGCTGCTTTCAGGGTGCCGAGAGCCGCTGTCCCTCCTCGGCTGCCTCTGCCCCAGAGCATCGTGTCCCCTGGAGAAGAGGAACGAGTGAATGGTTCTCCTTGAGGTGGCCATGGCACAGGAGATTTAGGGGCAGTGATTTTGGGTGGCAGCAAGGATGGGCTCTCTTGGATCCCTTTGCTGGAAGAGGAACCCCAGAGACAGCTGTAAATGGGATGGAGATGGAAGAGGAGCTGGAGCCCATATCTAAGGGAAGCGCTGGAGGGGCTGCTGTGACTAAGTACTGATGCTGCCAGCAGGTTTGAAATGCCTCACAACTCAAAATAACTCTTGTCTAAAGACAGAAAGAAATATTGAGGGAAAATTTTGATGTTTCTTTACATGCTGGACTTTTCAAAGAGGTTTTGTAGGTTTTTTTCCAGTAGATTTTTAGCAGAGGGGCAGTCAAGGAACCTGAAATACTTTGGATGGAGTAAGTGTTTCCCTTGTCAGAGAGTGGAGTGGGAGGAGTCATTCACTTCCTCCTTTTTAAAGGAAAACTGAAATATTTTAAATTTGAGGTCAGTCCAGGCCAAAGCAGTTTGGAGGAGCAGTGCGGGGGCGATGTGCAGAGCCCCCATCCCCCTGCCAGTGGGGCACGTGAGCCAGTCACTCAGGATGAGCGGCTCCACGTTGCTGATGGGTTGGGTGCCACGTGCAGGAACATTAACATGGAAAACACATTAGCCCCCACCGAGGAAACCTGCGCAGATTGGCCATGAGACGCAGTGCCCTGGGATTTAACATCGGTGCCGTTCCCCAGGACACCACGGTGGAGCTGAGGTGGATCCCAAGGAGTGGGTTTGCTCCAGTTCACCCCAGTCCCAGGCAGCACAACACCAGATTGGGAGCACCCCTTGAGCTGAATGGACCCTGTCACCCTGCTGCGGCCCGTCGTGTCCTGGCACTTCAGCCCCCGAGCCGGGGGTGCTCTGGGCGGCTGTGGGTGCCATGGTCCCTGTGTTGCTGCAGCTCCCACCCCTCTGTGTCCTCCGGCCTCGTCCCCGCAGGATCAGCCCCACAAACACTGTCCCAGCGTTGCTGTGACCCTCCCATGCCACTGCGTGAGCAGGAGAGTTCATCTGCCCCACCCCTCAGCAGGCAGCTTCTGTCCTAAAACCGCCTCATTAAATATTAACCCCCGAGACAGAGCATCTCTGGTCTCTCAGGGAAAGAGGCACATTTTCAGTGTTCCATGGAAGATCTCCTTTCCCAGATACCCCATCACGTGTACCTGCACAAGGCTGGCTCATGGCCATCCCGGTCCGTGCCTCCCAACGGGAAGGGACACTGAGCTGTCACCAGACTGTCCCCTCAGCTGGCCCTGAGGCCGTTCCCAACAGGCACCCAACCCTGCTCTCCTGGGGTGATGCTGGTGCGGGGCTTTCAGGGGGCACTTCTAGGGTTGGGCAGCCAAATTGTGTGCACCTTGAGCACTGCACCATGTGCTCTGAGGGAGGGAGCTGAGACAGCCCCGGGGAAGCCCCTAGCTGCATGGGGTGGAGAAGGGCCCTGGGGACGAGCAGAAGTCGTGTCCAGGAGCTGGAGAAGAGCCTCACATGAGTGGAGAAGTAGAGAGGGCATCTCTGCGTCTGTGTGGAGCCCTGAACTGAGCCACACCCGAGGCATCGCCTGACAGCAGCCCGTCCCCGCACGGTGTGGGTCCGGCACGGCTGCGGCAGCGGGAGCAGCGGCAGAGGAAACGGGAGAGCAGCAGCACCTCGACACATCAATAATGCATAAAATGCCAGCAGCAACAAAGGGAGAAAGGGACCAGAAGCAGGAGAACAGAATATCATAGAGCTTTTTAATGGTCTTTTTCTATTAGTGTCAGCTCTGTGGCTCGTTTCAGGCAGAAGTTTCCCTGGATGCCCCCGGAATTGTGGGACAGGAGACGAGTGTGGCCTCCTTGGCCAGGGACAGCTCCTCAGCCCCGTGGCAGTGGCTGATAGTGGTCTCAGGTCTCTGGCGCTTTCAGAAGGACTCATAGGGTAGGGTGGCACATCCAGGGCACAGTGACTCCTGGCCAAGGAGCTGCAAGAGATGACTGTGCTGCAGACTGGGCTTTGCTGGCTCTGCTCCATCTATAACCTCCAAATGAGCCCAAGTTTGAGCAAAACCCTCTGCGCTGGCCGACTCTGGGCACCTCCACGGGCCTCACACCTGTATCTGCAGCCCACTGCAGCCCCCTTCCCCACATCGACGGGGAATCGATAGACTCCCCACGTACAGAAAAAACAGGATTTTTTCATATAAATACAAGGAAAGCATTAGGCCAGATTAGGAGCTCCATGATTTCAGCCCCCAAACCCACCTCTGGAGCCCCATCATGGGGTTATTGAAGGGTTTAAATAAAAGTATCCCCTTTCAGGGCCACAGAGGGGTGAGTGGCGAGTGGTGGGATGTGGTGGGTACCACCACTGCAGCCTGCACACCAAGGGGCTGGACTCCCCATCACTGGCTTCCTGGGCTTCCTTCAGACTCTCCTTCCTCTACCTTTCCAAACCAAATAATTATTTAAACTTCACGGAAAAATACAAATGTAAATTGTTGCTTCTGCCCTTAGTTTAATAGCCTAGCAGTCAGAAAATACGAAAGGACTGGTCTACAAATAAGTTTGCTGTGAAATGCAATTAACCAGAGTGAAGCCAAATATCATTTTAAATGTTGCTATTCTGTGTGAAAAGGTACGTGGGAGAAAAAATGGCTATATTACCAAAACAGAGAGTACCGGACACCAATCAGAACCACAGGGCAAGAGCTTTCTGTCTATCTCACCCCCACTGCACCCATGGCTGAGCCCACAGGGAGCCCCTGGTAGCTCCTGTAGAACTGCAGGATGGACCCCAGGGACAGCTAGGACCAAGCTGGTGGGATGGATGGCTGGATGGCTGCTCCCTTCTCCCTCCACCTCCCGGCATTGCTGGCCCAGCCAATGCTGAACATACAACCAGAGTCTTATTGGCCACGGGCCGTGTGGTGGCTGCCTCGCCCACGGCTGCTCTTTTTGGGGAGGAGCATCTCTAGGGGATACCCAGACCCAGCACCTTTGCCCAGACCTTCCCCCTTTGCCAAAGTCGTGCTGCTGCGAGCCGACGGCCAGCACTCGGATTGATCTGGCATCGGGCTGGGCCCTGGGCCAGGTCCCGGTAGGGACCTTTCCTCCCCAGGGAGCTGCTCCAGGCGCCCAGCATCTCTGCGGGTGGTGGTGAAATGCGCGGGTGAGCGGGGAGCTGGGAAAGTCAACAAAGCCTGCCCTGCTCTGCTGCCCACTGCCAGCCCAGGGCTGGCGCCCTCCGACACGGGACCTGGGGGTCTCCCCGGCAGATGCTGGCACTGCAGCAGCCGAGAGGCCCTGCAGATAGCCCAGGGCAAAATTTTAAATTCAGCATTACACTTCAACCCGAAATCTGAAAAAAATTTTAAAAGAATGACAATATGTCAGTGACTGAGCCTGCACCACCAAGGGGCTGATGGCAGCTCCAGGCTGGGTCAGTGCTCAGCGTTACAGGACACCTGCCCTCCTGGGAGCCCACCTCGGCTCCAGGGCTGTGATACCCTCTGCGGTACCACCAAAGCGTTGAGAACCAGGTCATGTCACATTGCTGCAACAAGGATGAGAAAGCCCACTGGGTTTGGATCGAGGAAACCTTGGCAGGTTTGAGAGGGAGTACCCAAAGCGTGCTCCCCACCTTTCCTGTACGCCTGGCAGAGAAGTTGGACCAGGTAAGAAATAGTCCTTTAAAAATGACAGAGATCTAAACATTTGAGCAGGTTTACAGTATAAAAATCTCAGAATGCTCTTCCTCGAGCAGCGGCCACAGCAGCAGCTCCGCACCGTTCCCTGAGAGAGTGGAATCGGCACCTTCTGAGCCACGCTGGAGCAAGAAGCCTGGGGTAGATCGGCCAGAGGGAGAGGGGAACCCCGGTTGCTGCGGGAGCCCCAGCCACGGGCTTCCCTGAAATCCCCCCCAGGACATCACATCTGCACACAACCACAGCTGCAGAGCCGGGTCTGGGTTCCCCCGGAGGGACCTGTCTCCCAGGCGGGTTCTCCAGCCCTGCTCCCCCAGGGAGCACAGCCGGCGGTGCCGTCCCAGCCGAGAGAGCAGCACTGAGGCTTTCGTAGGAGACGAAGGAGCCAGGACTGGTGAGGTCCTGATCCGCAGCAGCCTTGGTGTCAACCTGAGCGTGTCCAGGGACTACGGCTCATCGCTCCCCAGTCGCATCTGCACTCCGGGAGCCTGCTCTGCCCGTTACTCAGTGTGGGTCTCCCTGCAAACAGCAAACTGTGCTATTAGAATTCAGATTTTGATGAAATCCCAGGGAAGTACGTAGTAACAGCAATCAGTGGTACTTTTTCCAAAAGCCACATCCTGCTGAGCAGGTACCTGCCACCAGGTTTGTCAAAAGGACTCACGTTTTGCGGCTCACCAGTAACTGCTCCTGAAAGAGCTGCAGTCTGAGAATTACCGGCTGAAACGTTTTGAGAAAATAAAACTGAGCTGTAAGGGGGGGCGGCGGCACAGCAGCATGGGGCTCGGCATGGAACGGGGCCAGCTCTCCCCGCACACGGGCACGGGCCCTGCGGATGCTCCTCTCAGCCAGCCTGCAATTAATAAATTATTGACACAATCCTGAAACAAGCAGATGAAAAGGGGGATGAAAGCTGCTCGCGGAAGGCAGACAGGCAGCCCCACTCTTTGGGGAGGATCTAAGCCATCATGTCCAAAAAAACGTTTTCATCATCTCCTGCTATCAGAAGGCGCGGATGGTGCGGCCCTGGCAAGGGGGTGACATAGGGCTGGGGCTCCCGGCAGGGCACAGGCAGGCTCTTTGCATCTCGTGTTGGGGCAGAGCCAGCGAAGGTTGTCCCCAGCTCCTTGGAGGGGATAAAGCGACGGCGGGACCCCAGCCCCTCAGGTGCTCCGGGCCAGGCTGGTCTGGGGCAGGGCACACGGGCTCCTGGCGACCCACAGCCCAGAGTCAGAAACCCTCCCAGCAGCAGCGACTTCAGGCTGAGCACATGAATAAAGAATCTGAGCAGGGAAATCAAAGTGTGTGAGAGCCTCATTAGCACACCACGACCACAAGGTCCCTTAGTAATTCGATTATTTCTATTTAAGAAAAGACAGCTTCTTTGTGTTGTTGTTTTTTTTTCTTTGACAGAGAGGAATGGGAAAAGCGGGATCACAGAATCAAAGCCGTTAAAGATGGAAAGAGGCGATGGTGGCTCCGTGGGGCTCCCGGCGCCCTCCACGCAGCAGGAGGGGTGGTGGCAGCCCCTGGCACATGAAATGTGGCCGTGTCGGGGGCACAAATCTGCTTCCCTCTTGCTGTGGCTTTTTTGCTTTTGAAGCGCGTAAATCAGGTGCCGGAGCCTTTTCACCAGAATATTTTACATCTCATTAGGTCTCAAATGGATCCTTCGACCCCTCCCCGGACCCCTAGATCCCCGAGATCCCTCTGATCTCCTGGATCCGCCCGGACCCCTAGACCCCCCGGGGTTCCACTGAATCCCCCGGAACCCCGAC
>VWZK01012980.1:352786-443009 GCA_013396935.1 Baryphthengus martii | reverse complement strand
CGTTGCCCGGGGCTGAGCCCGCGCGTGTCGCCGTTCACCGTCTCATAACCTTTGTTTTTTTCAATTTTGAGTCCTCATGCCAAGCACTGGCACTAAATGGTGGGCAAAATTGTTTCCCTGAGAGCAGCAGAAGAGCGTTTGTTGGTTCCAAAGGTGAACGTTTTTTTTTCTCTCTATACCCCTAACAAAGCTCCCCGTGTGGAGGGTCGGGGGGCACGGCGGGGTTAGCGCCGCGGGCACAGCTCAGATCCTGCCGCAGGTCCCGCTTGCGAAGGATGTCGGCAGTCCCGACAGACATTCGCGCTGCGGAATAATTAAACCCTTGGCGTGATTGACAGCTGTCGGGTGAGGAGCCCGGGATGCACATGCAGACGGGACGTGTGGAGGGAGCGCTGGCAGATCTGGGTATGGTTCCACAGTGCCTGCCCACGCTGATCCCAGCTCTCGATTATTCGTTTCCATGAGTAGAAATTAACAGTAGGCAACTAATAAACTTGAGTTGCAAAGGGAAGGAAGCTACTGCAGTAGTTTCTCCAGTAGCTGAGTGCACCTATCTGTCTTTATTCAAGCGTGGCATTTTTTGCAGGCCCTTTCGGTTTTTATCAGGGTTTTTCAGTGTTTATTGTAAGAATTGATTTTCCTCCAGCTTGGCAGGAAAGGAAAATAAACTTTTGTTTCCCTCTGGCCTTCTCCACAGAATGGCTCAGCAGCAAGCGCTGAGGTTTCGGGGCCCGGCTCCCCCACCAAACGCAGTGATGAGGGGCCCCCCGCCCCTGATGCGGCCGCCGCCGCCCTTCGGGATGATGCGAGGCCCCCCTCCACCGCCCCGTCCCCCTTTTGGACGCCCTCCCTTCGATCCAAACATGCCTCCCATGCCGCCTCCGGGAGGGATTCCTCCCCCAATGGGACCTCCGCATCTACAGGTAAGGAACGAGGGGATTCTCTTTGTTTGCGGAGGTGGGATTTAGGGGTTTTCCCTGTTTGTTTTCAGATGTGGAAATAGTAGGAGGAGAGACATTAAAAAGGATGAAAAAAATAGGGGATGATGACAAGCTGAGGCTGGTGCGTGATGTTCTGAAGCTAATGCAGAGCTGTGGGATGTAAACACAGCGTCCGCTCGGCTCCTGGGGGCGGTTCTGGGTTAATTAATAAATTATGCAGCTGGGACACAGTCACCAGCAGAGCCCTCACTGAAACTCTTGCTGCCCTGGGGCTGCACGGACCGCGGGATCGGCGGCGCTGGGTTTCCGAGCGCCTGCAAGCGGCCTCCCCGCTGTCCTGGTGCTGCCCATGTTCCCTCGGGGCCGAGCTGCGACTGGGCTCTGGTGGGAGCCGCGGTCCTGGCCCGGCGCGTTGGTGCCGCCGCTGACCCCAGTGAGGGGGGAAGAGGGTGCTGAGAGCAGGTTTGTGATCGGCAGTGAGGGGTGTTTGGCCGCAGCTCTGCTGCAGGAGGGGGCATCCTCTCCGCTGCACCAGAAACTGTCAGGAACATGGAACCTTTGGAGAGAAACCTCTGAGTGGGGCCGGTGTTTGGGTGAAGCCCCTGTGCTGATGTTAAGTTTGCTCCTTGCAGAGGGCGGTGCTCTTTACCTTCTTTCTGTTGTCGATGTGTTTGGGTTTTCATTTAAACTTTCATCGTTCCCAGCACCCACAGGGATAGGAGCCCGCTGGGCTCCAATCTGACAGATTTCTGTCTGTATTTTGGGCGTGTTTGAGTTCTTTTGCTACTTTCCAGAGGCGTGGGCAATTTCACAGGTCCCAGACACTTGTGCCTAAGAAGTGTGTTGTTTTCACAGCCCCGGTGCGGTGTGGGCAGCGCAGTGACCGTGTGGAGCGGCGGGGCTGGGACGGGGAGAGCTGGACCCGGGGGGTTTAGAGAGAATGGCTGAAATCCCCCGCTTCTGATAGAACAACGAAAACTTCAGTGCTGTGAAATTGAATTTAAAATTCAGGGATGTGGGTAAGAGGGAAAGAGGCCATTCAGACTTGGATTGTTTCATGGTGTTTTAGACCCCACTTTGCATCGTTTTCTGGCCGCAGGGCGGTGGGAGCTCTGTGCCCGTTACTCTCCCTGCTCTGCAGCTCTCTCAGCTCCCTGTGAGATGGGGGAGCCAAGGTTCCAGAGCAGGAGCAAGGGCTGGACCCCCTCTGACACAGGCAGCCTCGAGATGAGAGCGCTCAAACCTGGGCTTCGTCATCCTGAGCACGGGATCTTGAGAAGAAGCCGGTGCATGTTTTTCCTGACCGTTTTCTCTCAATCTTCTGGTACATAAAGTGTGTTGTTAGAGCTTGGACTGCTCAGGGGGGGTGTGGAGTAGCTCTTCATTTCATCGAAACGTCCTCAGCCGAACACGAGTCCCTCTGAGGGGTGCAGACATCCCCCTGGCCTCGCTGGGGTCAGCTTTTCCTTCCTTTCCTTCAGAACTCCGGGCCTTGCTTTGTGGTGTGTTTCCACGCTCAGCTTAAGTCTGTTTAGGACTCTTTCCACCTGCTGCACCTTTCTCCTGGTGCTTTACAATCCCGTTTTCCCTCTCGGTGTTAATGCTCACGTGCCCGTGAAAGCTCCAAAGTGGTGAAGAGTGCCGGGGTGTGCAGCAGGATTCGGATGGAGAGGGCAGATCTGGACCACGGTGGGCAAGAAGTGAGCTCTGCTGGGGTCTTCAGCAGGCTGTAGAGCAGTGAAGAGAGGTGTGGCCAGACGGAGGAGCTGTGGAGAAGAAACAAGGACAGAAGGAAAGGCTGTAGTTACCCTGACTGGCTTGTTTGGTTTGTTTCAGATTCCCTCAGTGTGCTCTGGGCTCCCTCTCTGAGGGTATTTAACAAAGATAATGAATTGAAAAAACAGTTTAAAGTGCTGCTCTTACAGCAGGAATTTTGATCTCAGGGAAACTTCCTAAAGAAGCCGAAATGCGGAAAGAAACCAAGGACATGGCACGCGCGGGTGACGAACACGGCACGGCCAAAACCTCCCCAGGGGCTGCCCCAGTTCCTCAGGGCAGGGTCACAGCTCAGGCCCCTGTTGGTGGCATGTCCCATGGAGCCGCCCGGTGCCTGTGTTGCTGTGAGAGCAGCACTCGGGGGTTCCACTGGCGGGCGAGCGGTCCTGGTGCTGCCTTTGCCAAGAGGAAGTCTTCTGAGTCACCCGTCCAATTAGAGCTGGAGTGATGGAGATAATTAGGTCAGCTGGAGGTGTGTGCAGAATAGGTTAAAGAACCTGATGGGTTTCTTGTTGACTGTTTGTTTGCTGCTTTTTTGTGTAGGGAGGTATTTGCTGTAACTGTTGTGCAGGGTGAATTTCAGAACAGCCCCAACAGACGAGCAGAATAAAAGAACATCATGTACTTGAAATTGCTTACTTGTGATTTTTTTGGTTCTAGATATTTCTTCCCCAGGCGGGTAACGGTGTAGCTGTCCTGCGGTGTTTGATTCACGGCTGGGGATATCTGAGTGGCAGTTACTCAGGAACAGCTCTTCCATTCTTTCTCTTTCTGGCACTGGGATATTTTCTCCATTACAGGAGAGGAGCTCTCTTACATCCCACTTCTTTTCATGACACATTTCTCTGACACTTTGCATTTACGTGGCATCTGGCGGTGCCGCGCTCTCAGCGGCCGCTCTGCCGTCGGTGGTGGCTCCTCAGGCAGCGTGTTCTCCGAGCGGGTGCCGTGAGATTGGTGGAGAAGTTCTGGAGGCTGGTGGAGTTGACCTTGCTGCAGTTGTTCTGTCTGTTGGGGGGATAAGAAAGGGAAACTCTGCTTGAAAACTGGATGTTTATTATTATTGTCATAATTATTGCTGTTCTGTGCCATTAGAGACCACCGTTTATGCCTCCTCCCATGGGCAGCATGCCGCCGCCTCCTGGAATGATGTTCCCTCCAGGGATGCCGCCCGTCACTGCCCCTGGAACGCCAGCCATGCCCCCAGCCGAGGAGATATGGGTAGAAAACAAAACCCCGGACGGCAAGGTAAGGCGGTTACCAGAAGCGGCGCAGTCAGGGGCATTTGCCGCCGCTGCGAGTGTGGTGTCCTGCACGGCCCGGCTCCGTGGCAAAGCCCTGCGCTCTCCTCTGTCCCCTTGCTAGTTGTTTTTAGAGCGGGAGGAGCTGGGCCTTTTGTGCGTCCGGCTCCTCCCGCAGAGCAGCAGCAGCTGCGTGACGGCACCGTTCTTGGCCGGCAGGTGTATTTCTATAACGCGCGCACACGCGAGTCGGCCTGGACCAAGCCGGACGGGGTCAAAGTGATCCAGCAGTCGGAGCTGACACCGATGCTGGCGGCGCAGGCCCAGGCACAAGCCGTAGGTGCCTCCACACCTACCACCAGCAGTCCTGCCTCCGCAGCCTCTCCATCCACCTCCTCGAGTACTCAGTCCTCCACGACCTCCACCACAACCACGGCCACCTCGGTGTCACAGACGATCTCCAGTGAGTACCAGAGGGTTTCTCCAGCTTGGCGGTGGTGGGGACCACGTGGTGGGGACACTGCTCTTGGGGATTACCGAGGAAGTTGTTTCAACGTAAAATGGAGTGTGAGTTTAAAGTGCAGTGTTTAATCCAAAAGAACCTTCCAAGTGAACCTTTTTATTTTTTTCCCCTCAATCTGAAAGCTACTTCAGGAGAGTAGTACTAGATCAACATGCAACCCTTTTTCTTGAGGTCTTTGTATATTTTTCTTCTGCTGTTGTCACATCATCTCAAAGCTCTTATGCATCCATTTCCTTTTGACTAGAAATAACACTAAGTTGATTTTAAAAGTATTTCGCAAGAAAAGTTAATCTGAGGTAGGAATTGCAGTTGTAGCGACTGCATCTTCGTCACCAAAAGCCTCTGTCGTTGTACAAGGCTGGATCTTGGAGGCTGCTTCTGGGCTGCAGGGGATCAGCTGATTGCAGGGTAGAGCTGTTCCTAGTGGATTGCTTTTGTTAGCAGTACTCTTCTGGCTAAGCCTCCTAAGTTCCCATTTGCTAGAATTGCAGAAAAGAGGAAAAAGGAAAGTCCTTAATACCATTATTGTTCACTTACGACCTTTGAGTAATAGTCTGAAGATTAGTGCTGTTTACATGGACTGAGCCGGTGCTTTTAAGGGCTTTCCAGCTGAGGAAGCCTCAGGAGGAAAGGGAACTGGCTCATTACGCCTGTTTAGACAGTGTCTGCTTTGATTTATACTATATATATATATCTGTATGCCAACAAAATGCCTCTAGTGCAGAGAGACGGATGTGATGTGCTCTCGGGGTACCTGCCCATGCGTGTGTGAACAGCAGACAGGGAAGGCGATCTCCCGAGCAGGAGGCCCCTGGTCAGCCTCTCCTGGTGGCTGCGGCTGCGCAGGCAGGACCGCGGCACCGGCTCAGGCCCCGGAGCGCACAGGAGGTGAGCGGCTGCTGAGCTGCTCCCGCTCCAGGTGCAGTGTGTTCCTCTGGAGCTGCTTCATCTTCCCATAGCAGAGGAGATGAGTCGAGCCAAGCTCACCACGTAACCCAGGCTTTAGAGAGCCGTGTGCCAAAGGGAGTGGGATTCAGGTGACCCTCCTGTGGCGCTTTCCATTAGCGCTGGAGGGGGGGCAGGGCCCTTGAGGAGCGAGGCACTTGTGTGGCTCAGAGCGGTTTAGGGCTTTTATTTAATTTGAAAGGTAACTTAGTCCTGTGTTCAGCTGCACTGTTGGAACATACTCTGCTCCAACCGTTCAGCTGAGTGAGGAATGAGGCTGGAGGTGAGCGTTAGCTGAGGGCCAGGCTTTTGGGAGCTGACCCCGTGTTGGGAATATCACTTTACACTCCTCTGGAGCACAACTTCCTAATACCGAATGCTGAGAATCTGTCCCACTTCTACCTGTTGTCTTTGCTTTCAAGAACTGTTACTGTTGGCGTCTGTGCCTAGGTGATAAAGTTTTGTCGTTGAAAATAATTTTTTAACTCTCAGGCTTGGCCTGTAAAAAGACTGGGACTTCTGGCTGAGCTTCATTCTTGTCTGGTACTGATATGACCTGGGTCTTAAATCACATACTGACTGCTCTGTTTCCCGAAGCTTTAGGCAGTGCTAAGAACTTTCACCCTTTCTGAAACACTTAACAAGAGATCAAAAATCTTTATTAAAATATACTAATCCTGGTACATTATTGGGAATGCTAGTAGCATTAAATACTGAAGAGAATGCACAGTGTGCCCATGTATAGTATGGTCATAAGTTGGTGTGGTTTGTTGTTTTGTGGGTTTTTTTTATTAGCTCATTTTTTACAACAATTCCTCCTCCCTCTGCCTGGTCTGCCAGTGTAAGTTTGCAGGCAGTGCCCATTTGCCAGCCCTTGGATACGTCACACTGTTTATTCTGGGCCAAGTGCCAATTTCAGTCACGCTGCAAGGATCCAGGGCTGGAATGCTAGTAGGGCATTTTCCCACTGGGAGGCACTGGAGACTTAAAGTTTCTGCAGCTTCAAAATAAGAGTACTTTCCTTTTCCTTTCTTATTTACACATTTTTTGATTGACATTTTCCCATTCTTGGGTCACAGCTTCCTAAGTGAAGCGTTAGGCAGGCTCTTGTTGTGCACATGCTGCCACCGTTGCTGTTAAAAAGCAAACCCTGTGTTCCTTTAACATAGGAACAACCTTTTTCCATGTAAAATGCTCTGGAATGTTCCCTTTCTATTTTTCTGAGTAGGGACACAGAGTAGAATTTAATTTCAGGCTGTGTTTGTCCTTTGCTACACCCTTGCTACTGCTGTAGAGACTCAATAGGTGTAAAGAATGGGACAAAGTAAAATCTGAACTTTACTTTCTTTGTGAATATTTAATGTTGCAGAGAAGACAAAGGTGTGTTGTTGTTGTGTTTTTTTTTTTTTGTCCAAGAGTGTCTTCCTGCTGGTGATACCTGAGCATATCTGCTTCTGTAAGGTCTGTGGGGAAACAGAGAGCCAGTGTGTTTGCAGCGAATATATTGCAGTGTCGAAGATACAAGGTGTTCTTTGTTTTTTTTTTTTTGTTTTTTTTTTTTTTATCAGCACCTACCACACAAGACCAGACCCCGAGTTCGGGTGTTTCAGTTGCCACACCATCAGTCAGTGTTTCAACCTCTGCTCCTTCTGCTACACCTGTGCAGACTGTACCCCAGCCAGTCCCACAGACATTGCCTCCTGCAGTTCCTCATGCAGTACCGCAGCCAACTGCAGCAATTCCTGCTTTTCCACCAGTAATGGTACCTCCATTTCGTGTCCCCCTTCCTGGCATGCCTATTCCACTTCCAGGTAAATTGGCAAACTGTAATTGTCTTGTCCGCTACATGTCCATGTTGTCAATTTGTTTGCACTCATGTGTCCACTGTGTATGGAACTTGCCTGAATCCTCTCCACTCAGAGTAGTCTTGAAAGAATTCAGGGTTAGCAGACAGACTTTTTAATTAACAAAGAACATGAAATTTTTTTACTTCTAATTCTTTGATGCACCTCTTGGAAAACAGCTGCATTTAAACACATAAACCTTTTTTCTTTTAGATGATTGGAAAATGAAAAGAATTGCACTGAACGCTTCCTAATCTCATGGCACGTGTCTATCTTGTCATCCTATTTAAATACAGAGAATATTGTAACACTACATTTTACTAATTTGTATTAATAATACCATTGCAATTGTAATATTGCTATAATTCTTTCCTGCTAGCTTGATTTAGACCTTAAGTCTTGTGCATGAATAATTATTAGGAGGTGGATTATAGCTGAAAGAAATTAAAAGAAAATATATTTATGAGCAGGAAAGAGTCTGTTCAGGTGCGTTACTCCTGAGCACCATGAGGTGTTGGCAGCTCTCGAGTAGGGTGCCGAGCACCCACATGCCGAGGTTTGAGCCGGAGCTGTGACGAGGGCGCTCGGAGGTACCCTTTAGATGTACAAACCATCGAGAGTAAATCTTAGATGGCCCCCCTCTGCAGTTTTATAGCCTATTGAGATATTTGAGGAAATCATTTGAGGCTGGCAAAATTTCAGCCTGGCCTGCTGCTTGTGCTGGCCGCGGCGCTGCTGGGGACAGCCAGCTGAAGCCGCTTGCTGCCCCAGCGCCCTGTTTCACCGTGCACGGATGTGCTTGAGTTCCTGCTCTAGCACAAAAATAATTCATGGCTTTCCAGTGTGGGGCAGCACGAAGTGTCTACCAAGAGCTGGTGATTCTCCATTGCAGGGGCAGGTTGGAGACTGCGTCTGTAGTAGGTACAAGTTAGTTTCTGATTAGGAATTGCAAAGAAGCTGCTCTGAGCAGCATCCTCATAGTTTTGACTCGGTAGGAGCTGAGTGAGGTGACTCCTTTCAGCCTGTTGGTCAGCGTGTGCCGGGGAGGACTTGCCCTCCCACCCAGTTGGCTGGCTGATGAGTAACCCTTTAGAACACTCCCTTGGTAAAGGATCAAAGTAGTTAAAATGGACATTAGTTCTGCTAACTAGGAGAGGACCCACTTTTAATTGCCCGTGCTTTTGGGATAATCTTCTAAATTAACTGTGAGAAGCTACTTTAATCTAAAACTTGCTTGGAAAGGAAATCACGGTGTAGTTCTGGTTGTTTCAAGAGAGGAAACTGATGCTGTTCTGAACATGATACTCCACGCTGAACAAAAAATGGATAAAGGATAGAGGGAGGGGGAGGCAGCCAAATGCTCTTAACTGTCATTTCTGACCCTGCCAGCAAGGGCTCAGCATAGACTGGGGGATCCTTACATAGCTGTGAAGAATATAACCGTCAGCATCATGTGTGAGCTGTCAGGGAAAACGTAGGTGCTCAAGGCAGTAGAGAAGAGCGGCAGGGAAAGTGGATACACCGGGGGGTGCTTGGGTTGGGTTATTCCATAGGCTCTCAGGCAAAAGGTTTTATGAGTAGTGCAAAGGAGGAGAGACAGGGCAGGAACATGAATGATCTCCTTCTTAAACTGATTTTTCAAAAGTAAGTTTTTCAAAACTTCCCTGGTTTTAGCAGGTTTTAGACCTGTCTACTTCTATTCCCCCCAGCTGATGATGGGAGCCCGTAACACAGGTTGGAGGGTGGAACCCATAAGTGCATGCTTCTGCTAACGAGTCTAATTTGCCATTTTACCTGCCTACAGACTAAAACCAGTCTGCTTCTTTCAGCTAATTCCAGATTGAGCTTTTTGCTGTGGTTTATAAACACTGTTAAAGAAAAGGAAACCTTTAAAATATTTTGCAGTAACAAAAGAAAAGTCAAAATTACTTCCTGGCAGTATCAGATGAAGTCAAAAAGGCTTACGAAGTTGTAATGTGCCGGTGCCTGGGGCTTTGGGCGCTAGGTGCGGTGTCAACTGGGCTGCCATCACCTTGCAGAGACAGGGTGAACAATGCCCTTGTCAAGTGATTTGCAAAGTTAATCTCTGTATTGTGCTATAGCAAGATGGAGCAGTGGAAGAGTTGATTAGTGGTATCTCATAATCTCAGACCTTAAAAAGTAAGTCTGCTTTCTCTTAATTCATATGTTACGAGCTAGTTGTATGTTTGAGAATGAACTTGGCAGAGGAAAAAGTTTGGGTATTTGCTGAGTCTTATCTGCGCTGCGGTATCTCTAATTTCAGTGCTCCCGCAGATGGCATTGTTTATACTGACCCAGATTGGAGACATGCTGTAACTTCCTTAACAAAACGAATTTTCAGATCCGTTTTCAAGTACGTGACCTGAAAACACCCTCAGTTTAGACAAACGCTTTGTTCAGTGCTGTTTGAGTCAACGTTTTTGTGTCTCAATTCATACTTCTTTTAAAAAAAAATAGTTTTGGATTCCTTCACTGAAATTATTATTAAAGACTGTTACAACTCTGTCTTCTCACAAATATTTTTAAAAATAAATTGGCAATATTTTTGTATGCTTTCCATACTAGATCTCTAATGAAGGAAAATAGAGATTACTTTGGTTATAAACACAGGGGTTTAATTTCACTTTGCCTTGAAGGGTTTCCAAGCTCAGATAATAGAACTGAAACCGTTTAAGTTTCTGAAGTATTTAAATTTCTGAGTGTCCAGACTGGACCAGCATAGAGAGAACATCTACAGTTTCCTTCCACACCCTAAAATGAAGGTTTTTGGAAATGTGTTCCCCTTACTCCTGTCTAATTTCCTCCTGAATTTTGTTTCTCATTGAAGAGGATGAGATGCTTTCCTCTCTGTGGCTTTTCTCTGTCGTTTCATAATGAGCTGGAGAGCAGAGCAGTGCATGATGCCACCTTTTTGAGGGCTGGTTATGCTGCTTTTAGAGCATTTTTCAGCTCATGACTTTCTTGATAATGAAAAATAGTGTTTGCTGCTGCTGTCCTAGTGCAGCTTTGCCTCCCTCTGTTTGCAGCTTCCTTGCTTCTTTCCTTCCCCCCACCCTCTCCCACCTCCAGCCCTGTCCTGTGGCCGTACAACGCGAGCTTTCCCTGCGGGTTGGATGTGGCTGTGGCCCTGCCTCGCCTCTCTGCCTATTGCAGTCTGTCCTTCTACTCTTACCACTGCTTTCCAAATGCAGCGGCAGACGGAAAATAGCAAAGACCGTTGGCTTCGCTTTGCTTCCGCTCCCCTGATGGGTCTGTCCCAGCACAACTGTCCCTGGAGAGCACCACCCGTAGCAAAGCGTTTTCCCGTGGTACTGCCCAACAGGGAGAGCCCAGTTCCCCCTCGAATGAACTTAAACCCCTGAGTCTTCAGCAGAATAAGTTGTTTGTTTGTTTTCATTTTACTGATGTCCCAACCATTTGCTAAACAGCTGGTTTTGTGTAGGCAGAAACTGTTGCAGCAGCTTAAAATGAGTTTTATATTTGATCTGGCGTAAAATGTTGGAGCAAAAACAATTGACGTTTTCTTACCGGGAGGCTTTCTTTTTTTTTTCCCAGCCGAAAATGGCATCCAAATTGTGTCAGGAAGCGGGTAGCCCCCAGCCCCCTGTGGTAGCCGACGTCCAATGGCAGCTTTCCAACGTGCTTGCTTGTCCCTTTTACAGGTGTAGCAATGATGCAAATAGTCAGCTGCCCGTATGTAAAGACAGTCGCTACCACCAAGACCGGTAATTTTCAAAACCATCTTAGTTCGTTTTGTCTGTAAGTTGGCATGGTAGTGAATGTTGTTGTTTATCTTTTCTTTATTTATTTGCTTCCCCAGCTGAATGAGTACATATCTACTTTATTTTCAAAACCAGTATAAATGCAAATATCACCTTTGGCCAGGAAATCACTTTCCCCAGTAACTGTTAGTGTTAGCTTATTTTATACAAACGATCCAGCACAGTTTTGTGTAATCATTGAGTTCTGTAATAACTGTGAACCTCTTCATGCCCATACTCCTTGGTTATTAGTTTCTTGTGTGTGGATTTTTGTTCTCCCTCCTTCCACATGTACAGTGACGTGACTGTGCTCGCATGTTGGTGTGCGTGTGTGTGCGTCTTAGTATCGATTTTCATTTTGCAAATTGTGGATTTAAGAAAAGTTGCTTACTGAGAATATTTATGGCAATGTGTAATGTGTGCTTTTCCATTATTTAAAAAGACAGACTTTTTCATATAAATGTTTAAGGCTCAAAACTAGGATCTTGTAGTTCTATCTTACCCAAATTGGTTTTCTAGACCTTGTCATTCAAAATCTGTTGAGTATTTCCATTTTGTTGAGATGAGTAGAGAAGTAACAGGATAATACAGCATCCTGGCTTTCTTATCTTTGGATTTTTACCTGCCATTTTGCTTTAGGATGTGAATCAAATATTTTTTTTCCAATCGGTCTGCAGTACTAAACAAAACTATCACACAATCTGAAATTATTTCCTTCAGATGAGATTTTTTACAAGGCTTTGAATTAATGTTAACTTTTTGAAGTCAGGATTTAAGATTTATCAGAGTTCTGCTCTGTATTATAAGGATCAAATTCAAGCCACTGTTTTTTGGTTTTTTTTTTTATCCAAGAGCAATAGGAATATCTCTTGAAATGACAGCATAATTAAACAGTGGAGTAGATTTAAAACAAAAATAAATTTACTATAGAGAACTAATAAAGACTTGATAAATAAAGCACTTAATTTTGAAGTATTAAAGCAAATGTCTAAAAACTAGCAAGCTTTGTGCTGTGCAGAATTACACATTTCTCTAAAATAGAGAGCTCTCTAATTTGCCTGGTGTTATGGGCATTACCGATGGTAAAACACAGGAAGGAAGTTTAGTAACAATACATGGCTTTCCAATTTAATCATGAACATAATCTTTATATTTATATGGGTTCATTATTTGTAAGTTAAGTCTGTAAAGTGCTATGTCTTGGTGCTTAAGTGCTTCATTGTCACTTACTGGTTTTTTTTCTCCTTTTTTTCTTTTTCTCTTTTTTCCTCTTGTTCTCTCTACAGGTGTCTTGCCAGGCATGGCGCCTCCCATCGTCCCCATGATCCACCCCCAGGTCGCTATTGCCGCTTCACCCGCAACGCTGGCCGGAGCCACCGCAGTCTCCGAGTGGACGGAGTACAAAACAGCAGATGGGAAGACTTACTATTATAACAACAGGACTCTGGAGTCAACATGGGAAAAACCCCAGGAACTGAAGGAAAAAGGTATTTTGTTTTGTTTCATTTTTTAATACAGTAGTATACTCGTCAAAATTGCTTAGACCGTTAATGGCTGTATTTGAAAATGTGAACAAGAATTTTTCTGATCCCTTACCTCCCTTAAGAATATTGTGAAATCCTGACTCTAAGTATCCATTTGAGTTGGGCCGGAGTCTGAAAGTTACAGCTGCTTTGTTTCCCGCTGTAGTGAGGAGTGTTTGGTTCTAGAGTTGCTTCCAAATCCCATGGCACTCGAGTAAGCGTGTGTTTCCGCTCCAGTAGAAAGTAAGTACTTTATGTACTCACATGTTTGAGAGAGACAGAACGTGAGGGGGAAATCCAGTTATTCTAAAGGCTGTAAACCACGAAAGAATGAAGATCACTGAAATGCTAAATTTCAAATCTTCAGAAACTAAGTACGTAAACAGATTTGGAACATGAAAAAAATATTCAGTTACCTCCCAGTGTCCACATCCCAAAATCATATTCTAGTCCATACTCTGTGAGCTGTGTTTCTTTGAATCCATGTTATATCCATGGGTGGTGTTGTATTGGAGGGATGTTGTTCTTGTATCGTAAATAAGGAAGAAGGGGCAGAAACCTTGTGGCTTATATTCAGTTTGTAAAGTCTTTCAGGAAAACAAATCCAGTTGGACCCAAATAGTTCTTCCTTTTATTGCCTGCTGAATTTTTCATTACAAGAAATCTTTGTTTAGGCAAATTCTGAAAACTTAGGCAGTTAGCTACTTGAATTAGTACCCACCTTTCTCATAATTCAGGTTTAAATAATAGGTCTTCTTTATACTCGGGCAAAAACATCTAAGACAGCAGATACCAGTTTTGCTGAGTAAAAATTATACATTTTTTTCAAGTAAAGATTATACATTTTTCAATCATCCTCAGATGATTCTCCCTGAACTTTCTCTGATTATATACTTTTTTTTTTTTTGTCAGCAGCATTTCAAATCCAAAAGCGGTCTTCAGTGTTGTGCTGTTGGTTGCACTGTTGGCTGATGTTTTTATTGGCGTTTCAGCCGTTTCTGTGGGTACACTTCAGTTTAGCTTTATGGTCTAACAGGCTGCCTTACATCAGTTTGTTCTGCAGTCCCAAGTGGATCTCGGTACAGGAGATAATCAATGCCTTTATAGCCAGATGTTATAAAGCCCAAGAAGGACAGAAAGCACTGAAAATAAATTAAAAACAAATTTTGGGTTTCTATTATGCTTGGAAAATCATACTGATGAAAATAAATTTATCGTGGCTCTATAATGGTTTCTTTATACTGAGGAAATTTCTGTCTTTATTTAGAAAAAATGGAAGAGAAGATTAAAGAGCCAATTAAAGAACCTACAGAAGAGCCTTTACCAATGGAGACAGAAGAAGAAGAGCCAAAAGAAGAACCTATAAAAGAACTAATAAAGGAGGTAAAAGACCTTGCAACCAAATAGTCAGTATCGCCATTTTGAATCCTACATCCTACAGGTGTGGATGCATCTGTAGACCAGGCATATTGACAGGAGACATGGTTAGTAATTTGAGTTCTTGAATTCCTGGGGTGATTTTGAAAACCTTCTCTTTTGGACTCATAGCTTTTTTTTTTTCCTCCCCCTTTTTATAGTTTTTATTTTTTCCATAAGGAGAAAAGGACATTTAAAAGTACAGTGTGACTGAAGAAATTAGTAAGAACATGGAAAAAAAAAATAGCTAATTACATAAACGTGATGGTCTCTTGTTTAATTTAAGGTGTTCAGAAAAATTAAAATTTTCCTGAACTTTTGAAGCCTTTAATAGCTTTTTCTCTGTTTCTTTGCTCTTTATTTTGAATAGTTTTTAAACAAAGCTTACACTTTCTCCCTGTGCTATAATCGATAATTTTAGTCTGTTAGAAACTCGTCCTAGGAAATATCTGTAGTGTTTACATTGCAGTAAACAAAACTAACTTTGTTTTGTTGTAAGGTGTTTTTCCATGCTAAGAAAGTGTGGTTCTTGAAGCTGCTGAGATATTTGAATAGACTTTAAAGCTTTCATGCTGATTTCTGTGAACTCCCATGCAGCGTAGTAGGCAAAAGCACAGAATTCAGTTGCTGGTTTTCATTATCACTCTACCTCATTTACTTTGGAGATTGTTGCTCACTTGTTTTGGTTTTTTTTTTCCCTTCTGTGGAGGTTATTGCGGGTGTTTGACTGTTTCATACTCCACATCTCATTGCCCTCGTATTCAGGCCTTGGTTCAAGGGTTTGTGCAGATCTAGGAAGGCATTTGAATAAGATTTCATTTAAGTAAACACAGAGAGGTTTCCGGAATTGAGGCTTTTGAATAGAAGTTACTGTTGAAATTCCAGTGCCCCTGTTTTAAGCGTGGATGAAAGGCAGTTGTGAGTTGTCTGGTAACATTGTTTCAAAATATATTTACTTGTTTGAAACAAGTTAGTTACTTTATGATAAATAATTAGCTAGCTGTCATTGCCTGAGTTCTGTAACTTGTGTTTTCCCGAGGAGCCAAAAGAGGAAGAAATGACTGAAGAAGAAAAAGCAGCTCAGAAGGCCAAGCCTGTTGCAACCACCCCTATTCCAGGAACCCCGTGGTAGGTCGCGCTTTTCCCTGTGGCCCGTTACTGTGGGACTCGAACGTCCTTCCCTGTAGCCACCGGGAACGTTGCTGGGTGATTAGAGCAAGGAATAGCATGTGAAAGGCCTGTTCTTGGCCTGCTTGTGTCTCGAGTAACGTTGGGTTCCCCCAGCCAGTGGGGGTGCCAGTACTCGAGGTGTTGGGTGTACAGCCTCCCTACCATGTGTCAGCAGCCCTCCTGTGAGGTGCATTCCCAGTATAGATCTCATCTCCCAACCGCTTCTGCTAGCGAGTCCTCCTGATCTGGTATGGAGTACTGGCCAAAAAAAAAATCTTGGACTTCTTTTGCTCTTATACCTTGGGAAAACAAAGGTGTAATGATGATCTTCCTCCTGCTCGCCTGTCACGTTCCTAGGTGTGTGGTGTGGACTGGCGACGAGCGTGTTTTCTTCTACAACCCAACCACTCGCCTTTCTATGTGGGACCGACCAGACGACCTCATTGGAAGAGCTGATGTAGACAAAATTATTCAAGAACCTCCTCACAAAAAAGGAATGGAAGAAGGAAAAAAACTTAGTAAGAGCAATCTTGTTGATTTCTTCAGAAGTCTGAATATAATTTATTGCTTATTTTGTGTTGATTTCCAAAGCTGGTAACATTTAAATAAGCGAGAGAAATGTACGGACGTTCTGACAAAAGTGTGTAGCATTGTAACTTAGTAAGGCTGGCAGGAATGTAGATTTATAGTCTTTTGGCAAAAAAAACAGTCAATTGAAGAAAGCGGACACTAACAAATTTAACTTGTTTCCTAAATGCCAACAGGCTGAAAAAAACCCCACAGTTTTTACGGACTGAAAAAGAGACTGTGTTTAGTTTTACAAGCAAGAGGAATTTAGGGGCAAGAAAAGACTATTCATACTGCAGGAGTGAGCTCTCACAGGAGAGGATTTCACTCGGAGAACACCAACTGGAATACATTTTGGAAACAGCTGCCAAGACCTGAGAATGTGCAAGAGGCTGCTGAGATGAGGCTTCTTTCTGGCATGAATTCTAGTAAATGATCCTGGCGTGACACGTGGTGCTTGGTAGCTGGAGGGGAGCGAAGTGCGAGTAGGTGATCAGGAGATCCAAATGTGCTGTATTAGACTGTTTAGTCTGAGTTGTTTGTTTTTTTTTTTTACCCTGGAAATAAGAGGACAGTGTTTGTCATTTTAAATCGGAAATTGGCCACAAGTCCATTAGTCCTGACACCAAATTCCACTAGTGTTTTTCTGAAAGTGACCGAAAACCACATGTCTCCTTGGTCAGGATATATGACTGCTGCACACATTGTCCTCTCCTCTTGTGCAGGGCGTCACTTGTAAACTACGAACTTTTCATGAATATAAAATCTAAAGTATTATTGAAATCTGTTACAGTTAGAGAAGAGCACGAATCTACAGAGGATGCAAATGAAGATGAGCCTATTAAAATAAAAAAGCGCAAGTAAGTTTGCTTTTTTCAATACTAAGTGGTCTGTAGATAAAAATAACTGAAGTTTTTCATCTGCACAGCATGTGTGTGGTTGTATTCAGCAGAGGAGAGCAGTAACTAATAGGACTGGTGAACACTGTCATCAACTTTCTGCTGTTCTACTTTAGCAGCTCAGGTATTTGGTATTTTTCTGAGATACCTGAAATTCATGCGTAGAGGAAATAGCATCTCTTTTGGGAATCTTTCAAAAAAGAAATAAATGGTGTAGGTTGGTGAATCCAAGGAATATTTTGTGCAGTTTATCTTAAATAGTTTACTTCTGTTGATTTTTTTTTTTTTTTTTTTTTTATCTAGCTTGTTCATTTCTACGCACAAAATTTTTTTGCCAAAAAATCCAACCATGTAGATTTCCATAGTGATTATTCTGGTTTCATTCTATTATAGATGGTTAGTATTTTTGTTTGGGTCCCTTGGCTTGTTTTGCCTATTGGAAGCCATAGACATCACTTCACCCTGAGTTATTTACCTGCACTGTTTTAGAAATAGTTTTATCATTTTCCTTGTTATTGTATACCCTTAGGGGTGATCAGAAAGGTGTTTGCCAGTAGGGCTCTGAGTTTGTTTGGGGTGAAGCGCGTTTGCTCTTAAGGAATCTAAATCAACAAGCAGAAGGGTTTTTGGCAGAGGTGCTTTGGTGGTTGAAGGTATCGCTCGCGTTGCAGCCCTTTCTGCGATAACAACTGCCAGGTGTTCATGGTGTGAACTAACGCCCGTAGCCGTCGCCTTTCATCGTGCCTCGTGGTCCCGAAGCGGAGACGAGAAAATCGGTGCAGTTCACCTAGAAGCTGTTGCACCTCTGGCCGGACCACTGAGTGCAACCAGTGTGTGCTGACTTCTTGGAGTTGTTTGTTATTGAGAATACTGTGGTTCTTGAGCTCTTTGTGTGAAACCTTTCACATCTGAGTCTCAACAGCTTTCAGGGTTTGTAAGCCTCTGATTCCAGAGTAATCGGTTATATCCACTCTGTCCTGGTGTAGTTCAGATTCTGACCTGCAGGGTTTGACATACTACTTCTGGAGTTATACTGTATGTTTGATTTTTTTCAGGAAAGATGATAGCAAAGATATTGATTCAGAGAAGGAGGCTGCGATGGAAGCTGAAATTAAAGCCGCTCGAGAGAGAGCCATTGTCCCACTGGAGGCTCGGATGAAACAGTTCAAGGACATGCTTCTGGAAAGAGGGGTGAGAGACATCTGTGTGTGTGTGAGAGCACAGAGGGAGGGGGAGGTTCAGGCAGAGGTTTCGATTCTTAGCGAGTTCAGGGCCTGCGGTGCAGTCTCATCCTTCCTCTGATTTGGCACGAGGCTCCGTATTTCAAAGAATGTTACAATTGCAGCAAAAATATGATTTCTGAGTAACTGAAATTAAACAGTATTGAGACAGGCTATTTTTTTTAAAACCTTTTTTTTCCGAGTAAATGATTACCTAATTGAAAGCTGCCACTGAAAATAAATAGGTCACTCAAGCTGGACACGTCCTTGATGTTTTTTGAAGTGTTCCTGAAAACCACTGAGTTCCGCCAGTGTCTGTGCGCTTTTGTGCTTGAATGGGAGGCTTTTTCTTTTAGTTCACTAAATTCGAAATCTGCTTGATACCAATTAGTTTTGATAGATAAATTAGGCTACTAGAATATAAATTTATATAGTATTTTTAAAAAATGGAAGCGGTTCCAGCTGCAGCTTTCATTTGGTTTCAATAACTGGATTTTATGGGGTATTTTTAATAAAGCTTATTTAAGATGAGCTCAAACATGCTTAAATCAACCTGTCTTGTAGCAGAGCTGTTGACATGTGTAACACCTAGAAAAGGTGTAGAGCAGGCGTGGGATATGAGAGCAGAGAACCTCAAGGCTTTCTTCTGATGGACTTAGTTGGTTTTTTTAAATGTCACACAGCAGTAGTTAAACGTGTGTTATTTAGAAATTTTAAAAGCTAGTTAGTGTTGAAACTTGCTATGACAGCCTGCATCATCGATTAGTGACAAAAACATCAGGATGAGTTTGTTTCCTTCTCTTGGTCAGATATCCTATAGTTTTCAAGCAGAATGGTTACAACTTCTGTATATTTGAGGAAACCATTAGGTAAAACCTGTTTTGTTTTGTTTTTTTTTGTTTGGTTGTTTTTTTGTTTGTTGTTTTGGTTTTGTTTTGTTGGTTTTTGTTTTTTTCAATTAAAGGTCTCTGCTTTTTCAACATGGGAGAAAGAGCTGCACAAGATAGTGTTTGATCCTCGTTACTTACTTCTCAACCCGAAAGAAAGAAAACAGGTAAAAAAGAAGTCAAACCCTCTCTCCATCCAGACACAGCTACTAGAGGCTTTCACTAAATCCTCAGTCTGCACTTTCTGCTCCTGCTCACCTCCCAGACTAACCAGTGCTGCAGGGGTGGTTTGTTATGATTAGGGTTTGTCTGGAAACAGGAGAAACCAGCAAGAAAAGTACTGAGTTGATAGTTGTTATTTTTCATTCAATTGTAGGATTTAGTATTTTAACACAGTGCAAGTTACATGCACACAGAGAGCTCCCCAGGCATGGTTGAGGTGGTGAGGATCATCTATATCTCTTCAAAATATTGACATTATGAATAATTGTATCTATTTCTTTGGAGAAAAAAAAAGTGGTTGGGGGAAAAACTAAAGCACGTTTTCGTTGTTAAGCAAGTTCTCACTCCAGAAGCTTTTCTTCAAATGGATGTAGGAGAATGGAAAGCCAAGAACACGGGAAGAATCTACTGTCTTAAACGTATGACCCGGGAAAAGGTCAGCTTAACATGAATGTGTAAGAAACACCTTCACAGGTCTCAGATTTAGATATGTGTTCAGAAGATTGGAGTCATTTGCATATTCAAATAGAGAGTGCCCCTCGCCCTTCTTTCTGCCTCGTCTGTGTTGGCTCTGTGGTGAGAGAGGAAATGGAAGAGAAGGAAAGAAATGGAGTTTTTCCTCCCTCTCGCCTAGAGCTGATGTGGCTTCAGGTTTGTATGTTTTGTGTCGGTGACTGGTGTTTCTGTAGGTATTTGATCAGTATGTGAAAACTCGAGCAGAAGAAGAGCGCAAGGAGAAGAAGAACAAAATAATGCAGGCCAAGGAGGATTTCAAGAAAATGATGGAAGAAGCAAAGATTAATCCGAGGTAGGAGCTTTCTGCTTGTTCGTAGGCATGAGCTCTATTAGAATGAAGTGTGTTGGGTGGTATTAGGTAGATTAATCTCTTCCAAAATGGGCAAAGAGGAGGAAAAAACATCAGATATTGTTGAAATCTTCTTTTGTCTGTTTGTGTTCACCTAAGCAATGGAACAGCAGAACTTGTCATTTATAATGATTTACATATTTTTAAGTCATTTTGAAGAAATCCCCAGTGTGCTGTCCGGGTTGTGAGGGAGACCTCATAATCCGCCACAAGTTTTCTCTAATAACCCTCTTTCTTCTTAAGAATATTAGTAGTTTCTGAGCAGGACTAGGGAGATTTCTTGGATTTTCTGGTTACAAAGTATGTTGTTAATAATGCAATAGAATGTTCTGGTTGCTTTATTGTAGAAATGCTTGCGTACCCCTCACATTCAGACCTGCTTGCAGTGATAATAGCAAGGTGATGACAGTGAATGTGCTGACAGTCAAGGTTTGATTGCTAGCATTGTTTGTTTCACAGCTTTCTCACCCAGAGTTCATGAAACGTGCTTATGTCACCAGATGAGCTGGGAAGCATTCTCTTTCTGCATCGCTTGGCTTATCGGCCATGAATTCTTTTACAGTGAAATAACAACTCATTTGTTTCACTTCAGCTTAAGTTTTTTTTCAGTGACCTGTTTGGGAAATCTGACGGAAGCCAGTGTTACGTTAACGTTTAAATTGCCTCAAATCTGATGAGTAACTCTTACTTAAAACACCTCTCTGCTCATTTAGTAAGGTAGCAGTTTTGACGGTAGTAGGCTGGGAAGAAGAGAGGCATGGAAATATTTTAAGGAAAGGTTAACCTGTAATCAGTTTAATACATAATGTAGAGACTAACCTGGACTACACTATTAGCTTTAGTGTATCCTCTGCTTCCAGGATATCTCCAATGTGTCATATTGGGGCTGGCTCTTAGCTGATTATGGGTTGGGGTGGGAAAGAGTTCCAGCTGAAATACTGTCTTGTTTAATCTTATCCTTTTGTCTTCTGGTTTCAGTGTTTGTCTAGAGATATTGCTGTACTCCTGTGAGTGCCAGACTGGTTTTTTTATCATCTCTCTCAGCCCAACATGCTCAAGAGTTTGTGTTCCACTTCACTTAAACAGCTCTTGTTCTTCAGTATAGCTGTACATTCACTTTCTAATCTTTTTGAACAAGCTACCAAATTCTCTTCTTGTTTCAATTTACCCTACAGCAACAGTAGGCTGGATTTTCCAAGTCTAATTATTTCCATGCTGTGATGAAAACATTCGTATGATTATAAGTGTCTCACGTATTCTTGGGGCCAGATTTGCATCAGAGCTTGGAAAAAGCACAGTAGTGTTTTTTTTCGAGGTAAGTGGCAGTACTGCATCTACTGCACAGGTTGGAATCTGGCCCTGGAGGTGAGAGAATAGTCAGGGAAGCGCTGTGGGGATAATGGGTTGAAAGCCCAGGATTGCTGCCTCCGCCCATAGCCACTGAAATATTTCCTACTCCGTGTGCCTGAAGATTGGGTTATACGATGTTCACTGTAGGAGGAAAAAAGGCTCAGCCAGTGTTCAGTCGTGATGAATACCGAAAGGTGATTTTTCCTGGTGAACTCTTAGCATGGTTTGGCTGCAAAGTGAATGCACATAAAATTTTCAGTCTCCCAGCTGTGAAATGCCTGGACAGGCTGGGGGCTGAACTGCTTGCCCACAACAAATAAGATTTTTGTAAACAACTGAGTTTTTTCATTTCTTCTTCTTGGTTGCATTGTAGTCTCTTCCTACACCTGCCCTTCCTGCAGGTACCTGTATTCAGATGAACAAAAGCCCATTTAAGTCTGACAAAACCTGTCGTGTGTGCCTAAACCTGACTCCTTTCTATAGAGTTCATTGCTCAACCACCTCTAGAGTGAGACCATAGGATGTTGCCTTTTTTTTTATTATTTTTTTTTTAATACTGGCCTGTACTCTAGCAGGAGAAATACTTCTCTGCTGAACCTGCTTCCCAACAAAGACAGCTCTGCCAAATGAGTTCACTTGCCATTTTGTTACAGAACTACTTTTAGTGAATTTGCAGCCAAGCATGCTAAAGACTCGAGATTCAAGGCAATTGAAAAGATGAAAGATCGGGAAGCCTTATTTAATGAGTTTATCACAGCGGCAAGAAAGAAGGAGAAAGAAGACTCGAAGACCAGAGGTGAGAAGGTAAGGAGACTCTTCCGGCTCCAGCAGTGTGAGTGTGCGAGGCTGAGTGAGGCGGGACACGGCCAGTGCTCGGGTCGCAGGGAGCCCTCCCTCAGACACCTCCTTCTCTTTCCCTAGAGCTCGTGCACTCTAAACGCTTCACGGGTGTCCCTTTGGTCTTTCTGAACTAGCTCTTTAAAGTTTGCAGCTGTAGTGACTTGTAGGGTGTGTAGAATTGGACTTTATTTGTGAAGCTTAGTTTACTGAAATAATAATACTTTTTTCATTTACCTAAGCAAATAATATTATATCTTTAACTGGAATAATCCTTGATTTTTATTTTATTTTTTTTTTAAAGTTGTATTATCCTAAACCACTGAAAGTTAAAAAATTCTTGTCTGGTTTGGCTGGAATCCCTAGAACTGGCCATTACCTCCCTGTTCTGTCAGTGGAGGGAGGCAATAAGGGCTTGAAATTCTCTGTAGGATACTCTCTTTAAATTTCATTCTGCTTCCCTATCTTCTCCTTCCCTCTAAAAGCCAGCACTTCACCGACTTATTAATCTTTCAGTAAACGTATCTTGTGTATCAACTGCTGCTTATTAGAACTAAAGGTCAGCTATTGAAGTTTAATGATCTCCAAATGCCACTGGGCCGTGCTGCGGGTAGCAGGGGCAGGTTGTCACCTGGGGAGGTGGTGTCAGGCGGTGCAGTTGGGGTGTGCAGCTCCTTCCTCCCGTGTCCCGCTGTGTGGTGCGAGTGGAGAACATCACCTCTGAAACACAATCCTTTGTGACGCTTGAAAGCCTGCAATATTTATTTTGCAGTGTAAAGTTAGTGAAAATTTCACCTTAGAATTGGGGATAATTCTGTTAAAAATATGCAAGACATGTTCAATTTTAATCACAGTGCTCTGGTCTAATTTGATTCTGTACTTGATTTCTTTTTTTATGAATGTCGACTTACTGCTGCTACTTTCCATAAATGATTGTGCTTTCAGAGGAGAGCTGATGTAGTTCCAAACTAGACTTTTACATGCTGCATTTTGATTATGAATATGGAATTTTAAAGCATTCTTACAGCTTAATAGTGCAGTTGAAGACTTTAAAAAAAAAAAAGTAACTGTTTGTTTTGTTGTTGCATGATTGCTCTAGAGTTGAAAAGTTGAGATTGTGTTTGTTTGCTTCTGTAATAATAATATTTTTTTTCTCCAAAAGCCTTTTGTAACCATTTTATGTATTCTGTTTTATAACAAGTGGATAGACTTTACAGTTATGTGCTGTGCGGCCTGTCAATCAGTTCAGTCTGACAGCTGTCAATCACTGACACGCAAATATTATGGGATTCCCTAGTGAGGAAAGAATTGGTATCTCTGTGTGGTGACTTTAGCCTCCCGCAGTTCCGGTACTTTACATTTTTTTAGTTTTTTTCCTTGTGAAGTGATGAGAGTTGTACCTGCAATGTGTTAACTGCCAAAAAAAAAAAAAAGACTTCTAAATACACCTGAATATTTTCGGTCTTATTTCCTTTGATTTCGAAAGTGCTTAAAACATAAAAGAAAATTTAAAGCATTTAACCTGAAGCTTTCTCAGTCTATTTTAAAAGTCAAAAACCTTTATTTAAGGAGGATCTGCTTTACAGAAATCTTTAACGTAAGGGTTTCAAATCATAGAATGCTTTTTGATTTTGCTTCCCCAAGTTACGGCTCACGGATGGTGCTGGCTTTTCATACAATTGTCTTTATTCACATGGGCAATTTCAGTGAGTAAATACAATGCCAGTACTCTCAGTTGGCAGAGGTGATGGGTGTGGGGAGGACCGGTGGGCCGGTGACGCTGCCCTCGCCGCTCCCGCGCTGTCCCGGGGCACCGCCTGGTCCCACGGCCTCGAGAGGATCTGCGCCAGCGGCAGGGCCTGGCCTCCTGCGCACGGGGGCTTGGAGCAACCTTCAGCTGAGGGTGGCTGATGCCTCTGTTACCTCTCCTGTGCCACCAGCTCCTGACAACTTCCTTATGACATATTCTCCTTAGTTGAGCTGGTCACTGGGTGTAAATGCACCAAGCTCACAGCACCGTGGAACTATGATCTGGAAAGATTATTCCTTGGTGAGAGGAATTTTTACTCAATTTTTTGAGAAGTTTTCACCTTAGGGTTGGGTTTTTTTGTATGGTTTTTCTTGTTTCCTTTTTTGGGTTTTTTTGCCTCTTTTTTTTTTTTTTTTTCCACATTGAACCCGAAATAGCAATCCTTATGCTATAGACATTGGGCTGCCCAAAGGACTGAAGCTAAACCTGAGCTTTAAGAGCATTAAAGGTCTGGAAATGTTCCTCATTGTTCTCAGGAGGGAATTGGCTGCGCCCTCCCGGTTCTCTGCTCAGCCACAGCTGCCCCAGCTGGCAGATCCGGTAGCTCTGGGCGGGAGCGAGCATGTGGAGGCCGAGGGAGCGAAGAGGGCTGCCGGCAGCTCCCACAGAAACATCTTCCTGCCGATGGTGGCTCTTCTCCTCGGGGCCTTGGGTTGTGGCTGGTGGCACAGCGCTTCCCGGGGCACTGCAGGTGTGCAGCGCTTGTCCCACCAAAGAGATGCAGGCACACGGTGAAACCTTGAGACACCCTTACCTTACAGACTTCTGTAGTGATGTCTGGGAATTGTGTGGTGTTTAACAAATATTGCCAATGCCATGGCTTAGAAAGCTTCATATTTTTGATACTGCATGCATGTTTTAAGATGTTTTGAAACAACATTCTTAATTTTACAATGAATAAACGGTTTGCTTACCATTTTGTTCAGCTACTTAAAGAAAAATTTACTTTAAAGAAAAATTGATAGTAGATGTAGAGCAACTTCCCACTGGCACTAACCAGTTGTTTTCTGATCTCTGCTTACTATCTTAATCTCCCTATTGAGATAGCAAAGACAAAAACCCTGTAAAGCCTCTTATGTGTCTATGTTAAATGTTGTGAAGAACTAAAATTATCGTTGGGCAAGGCTGCAGTGTGGTGGTTCTGGTCTTCCTTTCGTTCCTGATTTCTATAATTAAACACATTTTTGGGGAATCGGGATGTGACAGTTCTCTGGCAAGCCAGAGTTTGTTCTCCTGTCCATTTGCTTGCTTCCCCCAGGAACTGCTCTCTTCTGCAGCTCAGCTGCCTGGGAGCAGGGAGTTCCTTTTTTTAAAGGGACGAGGAGGGGTGATAAGTAGCAGTAAATGCATGGCCAGCTCTTCTCCTGGGTTTTTGGGGCTTTTAACTCATGTGCCGTTCAGGGGGGTGGTGTGTTGTGGCCCAGCGGGGTGCAGGGGGCTGTGAAGGCAGCATGCTTCACCCTGCCCCGGGAGCCGGTCCCTGGGCTCCCCCTGGCACCCAGCGAGCGGGGCGATCCGGCCCCTTGCCCCTCTCCTTTGGAGAGACCGAGCCCTCAGTGCCAATGCAGACTTGTGAGGAGATAAACACCAGAAGATACATGGGGCCTACAGTGCAGCAGGAACAGGGAGATCATCTGCCCCAGAAAAAAAGAAGTGCAATATGAGCACAGTAGTCACTCTTGCAACTGCTGGTTCTGGGAGCTTGGGTGAAAACATGTTGCTGGTTGTCTTGAGAGAACAAATCTAATGTGGCTGATCTTCTGCCAGCTCTTTGCCATGACTGTTGTTGTGGACAGTGCTGACATGCCATTTCCAATTTAAAAAGTAGATTTAAGACATTTCCTTAAACTTTAGTCTATGTGCATATCTATCTTAAATGTAGTTTGCTTAATTAGCATATGTGGGTAGCTCTTTATTGGTCAGATCCATCATAAGACACTTCTTTGTCAGCAGATCGAAGTATTTACCTCTGTCCATTGTACCCTTGGAGGATGAATCCATAAATACTTGATTTGTCGAGAGCCCTGCTTAAAACTGCAGAGCTTCTCTAGTACCAATATGCAAAGTGCTGTCATGTAGAATCAGGAACTTGTTGCTTTCAGACATATATGTATAAAAGCTCAAAAAAGAAGCTTCAATTGGAGTAAAATAATAACTGAATTGGTGAATCTTTCTTTAAAGAATATAGTACATCTTAGATATAGCAGATCTTCTTAATACATCTGCTTTAGCAAAATTGTCCCAAGGGGAAGTGAATTTTAGATGCAGATGTGTCTAAATGCAGTTCTAGTGATTTCTCTAAATTGTCATGATGTGTAGTATTAACATGCTTCCCTCTCTCGGAGGTAAGTTGACCTCTTTTTTCGTAAGAGCAAGCAGTTGGGTGTCAAAGTGTCTTTCTCAAGTATTGTCTTTCTGTTTCTGTCTGTGACACAGATCAAAATGGACTTCTTTGAGCTGCTGGCTAACCACCACCTGGACAGTCAGTCTCGCTGGAGCAAAGTGAAGGACAAAGTGGAGACTGATCCCCGTTACAAAGCGGTGGACAGCTCCTCACAGAGGGAAGACCTTTTCAAACAGTACATAGAGAAAATAGCCAAGGTATGTTGGAGAGGTTCAGAACATCCACCTTGGATGCTCTGCTGGTCACATGGCTGTTCACATGTGAAGTAATTAGCTAGAAGATAGACGAGTCTTTCCATAGTAAAGAGAATTCTAAACCAGAGTAGTTTGTAGAAGTACCCAGAATGAGAGCTGGAAGCTGAAAGTGCTGTCCCTGGTGGTGGTGTTGTGGGTGTTGGTGGCACGTGTGTGTGTGCTGTGCAGACACACGCACGGTACTGGGCAGAGGCTCCTGTAGAGTAAAAATTACTGTAAAACTTCTGAAAATAAAGACACCACAAGAGGACTTCTCACCACGATGGGCAGAGTTTCCTCTGCTGTGGTTTTTTGTGTCAGCCGAGCGTCCTTCAGGAATGTAGATGGTTCATATGTGGTTCCTTTCCTGGTTCCTCTCTCTTAATCCGGTGTTGCTACCTTTCTTTTCCAGGCGGTAAATGGTTGAGAATGTGAAACTGGGCTAACAGAGTGATTCCGCTCTGCCCCCTGTATTCAGTGTTTGTCACTGTGCACAAACCACATGCTCCTGAGAACAGTTGTTGTGTGACCGAGTGTCTCTTTTCCCCGTGTAAACCCCACGAAGCTTCAGCACAGCAGCTGGAGCAAAACCTGTAATCCACAGATCTCAGATTGCTTTGGAGTATTTTGTTGCAGCATGCCTTTAGTTTGATAGCCCTTTAATTTACTACCTGCCTAATGGAAGTATGCAAAGCGTTGTCTTGTTTTTATTGTGAGAAGTTTGTTTTTGCATTTCAGAATTTAGATTCTGAAAAAGAAAAGGAGTTGGAAAGACAAGCTCGCATTGAGGCGAGCCTGCGAGAACGAGAGAGGGAAGTCCAGAAAGCTCGTTCCGAGCAAACCAAGGAGATCGACAGAGAACGTGAGCAGCACAAACGGGAGGAAGCCATCCAGAACTTCAAGGCGCTTCTCTCTGACATGGTGAGATGTGGACGGGCTTCCTCACCTTGTCAATGCGGTCATCTCCTAGTTGTTGCACCATGTAAAGGCTATTTGGCATTTGTAGTTAAATTTATACAGATTTTGTGTTGTCTTAAAAGCTGTTTGATTTTGGTTGTTCAGGGTTTTTTATCTTTCATTTGCACCTTAACTCAAAACAAGAGAAATCAAAAACCTAAGAAATACCAGTGAACTGTAGAAAAAACGGTTTAATAAAAATAATCCTCTCTTGGCTCAGGTGCGTTCTTCTGACGTGTCCTGGTCTGATACCAGAAGGACTCTGCGCAAAGATCACCGATGGGAGTCTGGCTCATTGCTAGAAAGAGAAGAGAAGGAGAAGCTCTTTAATGAGCACATTGAAGCACTTACCAAAAAGAAGAGGGAACATTTTAGGCAGCTTTTGGATGAAACCTCAGCGGTGAGAGCTCTGTAGATTCACACACCAAATCGGTGCCAGCCCAGTGATTTACCCTTTCCTGCATTTCTTACACACAATCTGATTTGTTTGGTTTTATTTCCAGGGCCTCTTTGCTTCACCACTTTTTCTTTTTCCTCACAAAATCCATGCATTGTTTCCTTACTTGTTTATCTTGACTGTTGTTTTGGTTTAACACACCGTTCACTTACATTTGAACTTCTAACCAGTGATCTTTTTATCTTCTGCAGGAAGTTACATTTCTTCAGCACTGAGCTATTTGATGCTCTTTACTATGAGGCATCTTGCTCTTTCAGATACCCACTGTGCTCGTCTTACTGAATATCAGTTTAGAATCTTACCAAGCTCACCTCTTTTGATGTTCTCCTGCTTTATCTTGCCCTGCTCTGTCTGATTTTTTTTTTATTCTGTGTAGTGCTGTGAAAATCTGTCACCTCTTCTGTGTGTTGTAGGATTTTAGTGAGTCTTGCTCTTTGTCAGTTACAGGCCAATTTCCTTCAGCCTTCTTCTAACCCAAACATTTTTGCCTCATTTTTTTAATGTGTTCCTTAGAAGTGCTTAAGGACATTAGGCAGATTTTTAGTGTGATGGAATAAAATGACAGACGTGCAACTCTGAAGCAAGTTTTCTGTAGGTAATTTTTAACAACACATTCATATATATGAATATGTGCTCGAAAAAGGTGCTGGGATGTAAATGACGTCTGTGAGGACTTGGGTCTGAAAATGCCATCTCAAAATACTAAAGCAAAGCAAATATATAAAATCATCTAATTGAAAATGCTAATGTAGCAGTATAAATAATCAAACCCCTGCACTTAAAAATACAATTTTGTCCCGGTGGATTTGGGAGATATTTAAAAGCTTCAGAGGTAGTAATATTTACATGCCATATTCTTACAATCTAATTTTATTTTAATTTAATTATTTGTGCTTTTTTGTTTTTTTTTCTGAAAGATCACTTTAACATCGACATGGAAAGAAGTGAAAAAGATCATTAAAGAAGATCCGAGGTGCATTAAATTCTCGTCAAGTGACAGGGTAAGCGGTTGGCGTCGCTGTTGCTGACTCCCAGTGTAGTGCAGGGCACAGAGAGCGCGAGTGAGTGGTGGCTGAAGGTGCTCTGCGTGAGCTCAAGTGGTGGTGTTCACATGAGATTATTTTAAAATAAAAAATGTAAAATGAAAAGAATATGGTTAGCATGTAGTTACTGCTTATGTTCAGCATGTTAAGTTGCATGAAGTATTTAATCTGCGTTTTTCTTCCAGAAAAAGCAAAGGGAGTTTGAGGAGTACATTAGAGACAAATACATCACTGCCAAAGCTGACTTCCGGACACTGCTCAAAGAGACCAAATTTATAACGTACAGGTGTGTACCAGAACAGGGGACTAATCTCCTCATTATGCTTTTCCACGACAATCTGGTGCCTGTTGTCTCTCTGAGCATCAGCTGATGTCTAAGTTACATGTTCACAACCTTTTGCAACCTGTCAAAAGCAGCCCCTCCACAGCCTGCAGCAGCTGGAGACACCTTTTTGCTTATTTTGGCATTTCTGCTGCTGGCTGACAGGTAATGAAAGTCAAACCAACGTGGCATGAGGTTGTTGGCTTTGGCACAGTGTTCCAGGCATAGTAGTACCCTGAGCTGTTGCGCATTCAGTTCGTTCTGTGGTGAGGACCAACCTTCATGTGTTCACCTTTGCGTTAGACTCGGAAGGGATCGGTACGGAAACGAGGGATCTGTTTCAGGACTTTGGATCAGACAGCAGAGAAATATTTGCTTCAGTGAAATGTTATAAAAACAAAAAACCCAAACCAAAACATAAATAATGTTCCCTATTTCTGTGGGAGGATTTCACTGACAGGTGTTGCCTCACAGGTGGGCAGATTTCGAAGGCGTTGGCTTTGTCACTCAGCTTCAGGGGGAGGTGAGGCTGACTCCGAGTTTTGGGTACCGACCAAGCAAGTTCCCCATCAGAAACATGAGTTCACTTAAAAAGGAGAAAACAAAATGAAGTTTTTTGGATCCTGACAAGCCACACGCTGCCTTGCAGTCAGCGCTGCCGTGTGTTGGGATCCTGGTCTCAGTGCTGCTGTCACCGACGGTGCTCTGTGCCAGTGTGGTGGGAACGGTCAGACAAGCTGGACTGTAGCTGAGACTCCCACATCCAATTCTAATTATTTGCCTCGTTCAGGTGCTGAATTTAAAAGTCTTTGATTATTTTTATGTCATCTGCTGTAGGTTCTAGCATTTGTACAGTTCATGTGGTGCCATTCGAGGCCCTTGCAGCCAGACACGGGGCTTCCTTCGCGTTTAATCAGCGTAGCACAAATGCAGCGACAGAGCACCGCTGGTGTGCCCGGTGCTGAGCTACCGCTGCACCTTCCTGGGGGAGCAGCCCCCAGGTCTCTGCACCCTGTCCCTGCTCCCTTCTAGCTGGCCCTGCCTGTGCCTTCCCGGGGCCAGGGGCCTCTCAGAGCTCCCGGGAGCTGGGACTCCAGGGCCTGCTGAGCCTCTTGGGCCACTCGGGTGGTAACTCCTACTCTTGCTTTCAGATCCAAAAAGTTGATCCAGGAGTCAGATCAGCACCTGAAAGATGTAGAGAAGATATTACAGAACGACAAGCGATACCTGGTGCTCGACTGCGTACCGGAAGAGAGGCGCAAACTCATCGTGTCCTACGTCGATGACCTGGACCGTCGGGGCCCACCTCCGCCCCCTACAGCTTCAGAGCCCACACGACGAACAACGAAATAGTTACAAAATACTCTCCAGCCGAGAGTATCTGTTAAATCAAAAGCTTGCATGAGCCATCTGTCAGGTTTATACATACACATCACCGTGAATATATTGCAAAACCATCTGAGGAGCAGAGGAAGAAGTGGCCTTTGTGAACGTAAAATGGTCTCAGGGTGAGGAGGGGGAACCAACAACCGAAAACCCATGTTAAAGGTATTTATGAGTTTTGGGGCGTGACTGGCAGAACTCTGAAGGCATGGGCAGGTCTCGGAGCGTGTGGGGGTGGGTTTCTGCTGTTTGGAGCCTGCTTCTCTGCAGGGTGGTATGTGTGAGTCTCAAGGATAACTGATTTGAACTGGTGCAGCGTGTGCCACCAGCCGCTGCCCATGGTCCTGCACTGGGGAGACAAAATGCCCCCTGATAGCCTAAATTGTTGATTACTGAAGACCACGCTCTGGAAACATGAGTCCCCATTCCCTGCTTTTCACCTTTGTCAAGGGAGCTAAATCCATTACAGCCAGAGTCAAAGCTGAGAGAGGAGAGTTAGGACTAAGAGACCAGATCAAAGGTGTTCACAGCTCTGCTTTGTTCCTCACCCAGTCCACAAATTAGAAGCAAAATCAGGTTGCTCTGCCCAAGTGAAGACTTGTCTAATAATTTTTACTCAGTTGGAAACACTTGGTAAATAACCGTGGTTGCTGGAGCAGAACAAGACGGTTGTACAAACACATTTTTATTTACGATAAAGTGATCTTTCCATACTCTGGATTAGACTGTGGATTTCCCTCTGGGCAATTCTTGTAAACTATACTCCTGTTTTGAATGTTAAACTTGTGTTTCTAAAGTTTAATTTTGAAATGTTGGGATTGTTCAGTTTATGTATTTGAACTACAATAAACCAACCCTTTTTATATATGGATTGTACAGGTCTAATATCGGGTTTTGTTGGAATTTTGTTGGACTTGTGAATTTACGAGTAAAGCAAACGACTGCAGTCTTGTCGCCTGCGTTCTTGGCTGTGTTTGGCAAAGCAGCACCTCTGGCCCTGCAGTGTTGGTGCCTCAGCGGTGGCAGCGGCAGCCCTGGGGCCAGCCCCCCTGGGCAGCGGGGTGGCCAAGCACCGTCATCTTGTGGTTCAGTTCTTTAGTCTTTGGCTGAAATTGAGATGGTAGAAGTGGTGGCATCGAAGTATTTCCTTCTGTTTCTTTTGTGTTGGGTGTGGATCTCTGCTCCCAGCTGAGGGGTGGGGAAGGACCAATTCTGCCACGAGAAACTGATTATTTGCTTTTGGCGATTACTGTCTTGGTGGCCACTGGGACTTGGTGGTTTGAGCACCAGGAGGGAAGATTCACAAAGGTTTAGGCAGCTTGGGAGGGACTTGTGCTGCTGATGCCTGAAGCGTAGCGCTTGCAGTGACAAATGTTCTCCGTGAACTCAGGGTGTGCGTCCCTCCCCTGCCTGCCCCCTGCTCCAGTGGTGCAGCCGGGCCCCAGCCCTTGGAAACCAGCAGTAAACGTGTGTGAGCAGGTCAGACCCACAGCCCCCTTTAAATATTTAACAAATTCTTCATGTTGTATTGGAATGTCAGATGTCTTCAGAGTTGTGGATTGCCTGCTTCAGGCAGAGAGGTTTCACGTTTATTTGTTCACATCTGAATGGGGGACACGACGGGGACAGGAGGAGCTGGTGTAGAAGTGTGGCACAAGATGAGCAGGAACAGTTTTGCTGAGGGCAAAATGTCAGAAGGTTTTTGCTGCAGTAACAGCAATTCAGAAATAAAGTGTTGGTTCAAATTGCTGCTCAGGGCTCCCTGTCACCAGCCAGAGCCCTGCTGGGCAAACAGAACAGCCAGAGCGATTTTTAGTTGCAAGCTTCTTTATAATCTTCATTTTTCTGAACAAACAGTCTCCTCGGCCGCAGCCCGGGAAGATTTGGCAGTGAAGGGTCAGCGGTGATGCCAAAAGAGGGGTCAGCTCATTTTGGTGCTCAGCGGCCAGTGCAGAGTCACAGAATCACAGACGGGTTTGGGTTGGAAGGGACCTTAGAGTTCATCTTGTTCCAACCCCCCTGCCATGGGCAGGCTCTCCTCCCACTGGAGCAGGTTGCTCAGAGCCCCATCCAGCCTGCCCTTGAACACTTCCAGGGATGGAGCATCCACAGCTTCTCTGGGCAGCCTGTTCCAGGGCCTCACCACCCTCAGAGTGAAGAATTTCCTTCCTATTTCCAATCTAAATCTACATTCTGACCACCTGGGTGCCAGGGGGACCCCGCAGCCCTCCCTGCAGCCAGCACAGCCCATCCCCCAACCTATGCAAGGCCCTCATCGCTCCACGGGTCCCCTCTGGGCCATGGCTGTGCCTGAAGATGCCCGGAGCAGGACGCTGAGGGTGTCAGTAGGACTGTGGCCATGTGCCGAGGGCCAGGGGAGCCTGGCGCAGCCCCACGCAGCCGGCAAATGGATTTCTCCTGGATCAGCTGCGCAGCCCTGCAGGAGGCCATGCATTTTTTATGGCTGTTTTAAGTTGTGCTTCACTTGTTCATTAAATGAATAAGATTGCTATTAATTTTAATTTACGGTGCTTATGAAGACCAGATGTTCATGAACATTTATTTATCTACTTATTCTGTGGGTAAAGCCACGACACCCGGGTGGGAAGGTGCAGCCGTTGCAGCTGCACCAGCGGATGCGCTGGTGATGCAGGACAGCGAGGAGCTGGTGTCCCCCACCCCTTCAGCTCCTCAGGCACAGTCCCCTGCGTCCCCCAGCAGAAGGGAGAGTCTGTAGAATCCTCCAGAGTGGAGGCTGGGTACAAAGGATGCTCACAACTTTTCTAGGACCATTCCTGTCACAGCCCAGCAGCTCCCGCAGTCCAGGGCTGTGGCTGCGGCCGAGTGCTCACAACAGGCTCATGAGGCAGGAGTTTAAATCTAAGTGAGCTCATGGAAGGGAAAGACACAAATTTTGAAAAGCCAGTCTCCTCTCTGCGGTGAGGAGCTGCAGCTGGGCACCAGCGGGAGAGCCCATCCCCCTCTCAGGGTTCTGTTTTTTGGGGCGTGTTGCCGTTTCCAGCTGCTGGGCAGAGCCCGGTGCTGCTCGATGGGCTCTTCTCTGGTCTCCTGCCGCGGGAGCCGGCGCTGAGGCTGCCCCCTCCCCGGCCTACCCAGGGACCTTGGCCGGGCTCGCAAATAGCGAGAACTGGGCCCTGGAACCCTGAGCTGTCCTCAGAGCGAGGGGTGTGGGGGGGCGTGGTGTCCCATGATGGCTGACACAGCTCTGGGGCTGTGCCACCTGTGTGCCCTATGCCTCCCACGGCTCCCGGGGACACAGAGCATGGACTTTGGGGTTGTACTTTGATGCCACATCTCCTGGCTGCTGCTGAGCACTGCCTGTGGTCAGTAGCTGATGACTCTCACAGGAGTCCATTTTCAGCACATCCAATCTTAACTTGTGGGAGCAAATAAGAACTTCTAGTCCCAGATAATCTGTTTAAAATTTAGTCTTCAGCTGGTTTTCTAATGCTGTTTAGTGATGTGCCAGCACTTCCTTGGTGTGGCTGTGCCAGCAGCAGACTAGGGTGGGACGGGACCCAGCTCAGACATGGCCCTGTGCCACATTTGGGCACTCCCTGTAATTCCATCGACAGCAGCACAGCCTCAGCCACGACCAGGCCTTCTGTGAGATGTCTGACGTGCTCTGCACATAACTCATTTTCCACAGATGTAAAAACGAATGTCAGAAGCCTTGCTGGACATTTTGAAGAGCTCTCAGAGACTCCAGAACTTACCCAGAGAGTCTTCAGAAGAAAGTACTCACGGTGCCACTGCCAGCCACCCTGTTTGGACACAAACTGAGGAACCACCCAGGGCTTCACTCTGCACACATTTCAGTAGCTTAAGCTCACGCAGTTAATGTGAAGGTAAATGAGTGTCTGTTTGAATAACAGTTCCTTGACAGTATAATCCATGCCCTGCGGCTTCTAATTAGGTGCTGCTGTTTAAATTCATCACCAAGAACAGCAGAGAATTAGCACAGGGGCTGCAGAGGAACTGACAGCTCCCCTTAATGCTTTATCAAATCATGGGATTTCACCTGCTGATGATCCACAAGAAGACATTCTTCCTGGATGAGGCTGGTGATGGTCGCTCCCTGGCGCTATGGACCCCACCATCCCCGGCCCCGTGCCAGCAGCAGCACTGACCCTCCCCACCCACCGACACCTCAGCTCCACATTTGCTCAGCCCCACCACAGCTCCCTGCACCCATGGACTGACCCTTGCCTCTGTGCTGGAGCGGGAGCCTGAATTCCCACTCACTACTCTCCAAATTATCCGCTGCCCAATGTCCCCTGCCCTCAGAGGGGATGCAGAATCCTCGGGGTCTCTGGACCCCCCCCCAGTCAACCCTTGTCAGCACAGACCTGGCCGGTCTCAGCCCTCAGAACAGGGACCTTCTCCAGACAGGGCCCGGGCGCTGCGGAGCTGCTGTCACCCAGCCCGCGCAAGGCACAAGCAGTGACTCCACACCAAGACACGTTTGGGACAACTTTACTTCCAATACCAGAGCGCAGCCTTGCTTTACAAGAACCAAAAGAGAACACTTTTTTTTTTTAAAAATGGTTCATTTACTCTTGCTATCTTTTTTTTTAACCATTTCATTTTTAAAAAAAGACCAGTTACTCCTCAAATCCACCACATGTAACAAATTTACAAGCCAGCACGCTTTGTTTTTGCCGTGCGCTCTCCTCTGAAGCTGGCAAACGCTCCGTCCCAGCGGGTACCACCCAGGGCTGCATCCCGGGGCCAGGGCACGGCCGGGGTCTCGCCGCTGCGCAGCTCCTGGTTTCCACAGGGTCCCTGGAGTAAGCGGCATCTTGTCCCCGGCGCTGGGTGCAGGAGCTGGGAATAGGCAGCGGGAGACGCTGGGATCCTCGCGGTGCCCGCGGACACTGTTCCGAGTGGGCCCTGGGAGCGTGGTCTGAAGGTCCCCGCGGGGGTGCAGAAGCTGCCCTTGGAACAGGGGCACAGTAGGGTCACTAAAGTGACAGAGCTGAATATTTTCATTGACTTTATTTATTCATTTGTTTTTTGTTGCAGGAGCAGTTTTCAGACTGACTGAAAATTCAATAGTTCTTTTTTTCTTTTTTTTAATTGAACAGTTGCTCAAGTAAAAGAAGGTCCTGAACAATCTTGAGAATAGAAAGGGGCAGCCTTGCCATGCAAAGAGGAAGAGTTATTGTTTTTATTATTAATATTATCATTGATATTATAATGTAGGACCACAGACAGCCTCTCTCTGAAGCAGTCGGGTGCTAACAGCACTATAAGGTTGGATTCTTTTTTAGAAGGTCATAAATTAGCAACTTATACTTTGTCTTTTAAAAAATTGAATAAATAAATAAATTAATTAAAAAAGAGATAGAGAGAAAGAGAGAGAAGTCACAACATGCAAGAATTTACAAACAGAACAAGTGAAAATGACCAAAGCAAAAGACAAGAAACGCAGAAGAGAAGCCCAAGGTGGGGTTGATTTGCAGTCAATGCTGTTTGGAAGCATCATTTATAAAGGTATTTATTTCATATACCAAAAAAAGGCACCACAGTATCTACAAAGCCAAATCCTCAGGAGTTTCTGTGGGGAGGGGGAGGCAGCGGCCTGGCAGGAGCAGACATGTCTGGTGGCAGCGGAGCCCCCCCCGCTTTTAAGCTCGTCCCCTGCAAATCTGAACTTTCCTATTTGACGTTTGGTTTTGCTGTCTCTGTTGGTAAAAACACAAAATGATAATAATAAAAAGACAAATGCGGAAAAATGGCAAAGGGGACGACAGTCTGATCTTGCAGCATCGCAGGTGGAACATCTCTAGGGTCGACTTTAGACCCACCAGAGCAGGATGGGCACTGGAACCCCCAACAGGGGCTTCACGCACCACACGGCCCCTCCCCGACGGCCGCCCCACCACATCACCATTGGCAGCTACACCCTCCCCGCGCCACCTGGAGACGCCGGGACAGCAAACGTCCAACACCTCGCCGCCGCCCCGCGCTACATCTTAGCTCTCGACGCGCAAATAAAGAGAAACCAGTGTCTCTGGATGTGCCCCAGCAGCGGGAGTGCTCCCCTCTGCACGGCCGCTACCTGCAGGGCAACAACTGAACACAGGAAGAGGGAGGAAAAGGAGAAAAGAAAGGAAGAAAGAAAAGAAATGTTTGAAATCTTGTGTTTACTAGTATTCAGTACATGAGATTCCTAAAGAACAACTTGTTCTCCTAGTTAACCTTGTCCTGGAATATATACAGGTTATTGGTGGCTGCCACGGCAATGATGTTCTCGGAGGGGTGCCAAGCTGTATGCAGGATCTTTTTGCTAAAGTCCAGACTGTCCACACTAATTTCGTCTTTCCTCCGCTTGCCGCCCACGCAGACCTTGCGGGGCTTGAGGATGGCGCGGGGTTTGCTGTTCTCCCGCGAGGCCTCCAGCGTCACGTCCCGCTTGGTGTTGCGGTCGAACATGCGGAAGAAGTTGTTGTAGGAGCCGGTCATGATGACGCTGCCAGGAGGGAGGGAGGGAGTCTGGGTCACCCTGATTGGCCTGGGCCCTGCCACCCACCTGGCTGCGATACTCAACCTGCCCGGCACCGGCCCCTCCCCGGCGGCACAACCGGGACCCCAGCAGCTTGTGCCCCTTCCCACACCGAAGGGCTTGGGCTCAGCCAGCGAAGCCTCATCCCCACGTCCTTCTCTTTGCCCAGCAAGGAAGCAACTCCTTTCAGGGTAATGCTGCACACAGAGGTCAGCCTTTACAAGAAAGATTTAGCTGACCTGAACTAAATTGTTTTCACATCTCTTTAGAGACAAACTAGAGGCAGACTGACCATCCAGAGGCATCATGAAATTTGGATTAGATTTGGAATTTGGGCTCCAGGCCCATTTGAGTCTCGTTAACTCACTCTGATGGTTCAAAGAAAAAAACCATGGCAATCCTGCCAGGTGCACTGGCCGCACGTGCTTCCCAACACCCGGCTCCGTGTGATTTATGCCAGGATAGTTGTCATCCCCAGATCTGGCAATCTGGAGCCAAACGCATCACCACCCTCCTCCAGGTGTGGGTGAAATGGAGCTAGGAACTGAGCATGTCCATGAGAGAGCTGGGACCCCACCAGGCCCCTCTCAGCAGCACTTGGTGGGGGGCTGTAGGTTCAAATGATCCCTGCCGTACCCACAGGAAACCTCTTCAGACCCCGTGCCCATCCGAAGGCTGGGAAAGGGACCGCACGGGGATGCAGGAGCCACCCCAAGTGCAGCCCCTGTGCCAAACAGGGTGCCCACAGGGCTGGGTGCCGCTGGAGTTGCCGCTGAACCGCTCACCTGTCGGAGCCATTCCAGACGCACTCGAATTTGTCGAAGATGCAGTCGTTCTCGTAGAGCGAGCAGAGCTTGCTCCGCAGGTAGTCGTGAACCTGCCAGCAGGGAGGGACCAGGTGTAAGGGACAGGCACAGCCCAGCGGCCAGCAAATGCCAGCCTGGTGCTTGCCTGAATCACAGGATCATTGAATCATTTTGGTTTTGAGATCATGTAGTCCCAGTGTTGCCCCATCCCTGCCAGTGCACCACTAACCCCTGTCCCTCAGCACCGCATCTCCACGCCTTGGAAACTCCTCCAGGGATCGTGGGGACTCCAGCCCTGCCCTGGGCAGCCTGGGCCAGGCCTGGACAACCCTGGAGGGGAAGAAATCGTTCCTCAGCTCCAACCTAAACCTCCCCTGCGCTCTCTGCAGTCCAGCCAGGCAGTGCTGGGCACACCCCGTTATCACAGTCACCTTTCCACCATAAGCAGCAGCCCTGGCACCATTACAGGTATGCCTCGGGCAGCTCTAGGGCACGTCCCCTGGCAGAGAGTGGCAAGGACCACTGCTCTGCCCTGACACTTCCATCTCACCAGCCTTTCTGGCCACCAGCACCTGAGTTTCTCCTCCTCACCCACAGCCAGCCTGGAGATCTGGGTTACAGTTCCCCAGGTCACTTCAGTCCACATTTAACAGCTCTTAATTTGCTTTCCATGATTTAATGGCGTGATGCTCCCACCTGTCAAGTTTGGACCTGTCACCCCACCGCCAGCATGGCAGCCCGGCTCAGGCAGGAGCACTGCGGGTGCCCAGCCGTGCCACACTCACCTGGTAGGTCTCAATGGGCCGGTTCTCCATGTTGAGGTCCCACACCTTGACAGTGAGATAGTCCCGGGTCATGATATACCTGCCGCTGTGGCTGAATTTGACATCAGAGATTGAGGAGATGATCTCAGAAAAAAATGACCGGTTACTTGGGTCTTCAGGCTCTTCAAAAACTGTGGAAGAGGAAAGGACAGGCTCTGGCATCAGCGGAGGCTGGAGCTCCCCATCCCCAGGCCAGGGACCTGCCACCATGTCCCAGCACCGGGAGAAGAGCCACATCCCTGAAGTCACGCTGCCACATGACAAAGGAGGCTCCGGTTTGGCTGTGCAGACCTATGGATGGCATTGAGCCAGCATCCCGGGTCAGCCGCCACCCAAACGCCTTCTGGCCCCACAGCTGAGCAGAGGCACCATGTCCCCATGGGACGTCACCATGGCGGCTGGGGAAACACTCCCCACCTCTGGGCTTGGCCAGACCAGACCAAGGCCCATATTTTAAGGACTTTACTTACTTAGAACAATTGAAGCTCCTTAAATTTTCATGTCTGCAATAAATAGGAAGGATCATTGGAGACCAATCACCAGCACCACAGAGGCCCAGAAGATTTAGAGTCCTACCTGTCATGTCTGCTCTCTAGAAATCAATGTGCAGCCTAACCGAAAGTCAATGTAAATATTTTATAGCCACAGCAACCTGCAGATTTAATCTGATCACTCTTTGAATAAATCACTGTTTGGACAGTTTGAAAGAGACCAGTGAAGCTCCAAATTAAATGTCTTTACAAAGCTGATTTCAAAACATCAGCTGGGCCAGTGTGCTTTAAAAACCCACTGCAGAGCTGCATTGAGAGAGATGCTGCCGGTGCGGGGACATCTCTCAAGCCTCCTCTCCACCTCTGCAGCCCTCTCTCCAGCACAGCACTAACGGATGCTGCCGGGCACCATGGAGAACCTCACTCCGCTTCTCCCCTGAAGGGAAATCCAGTCACATTCGCCCGACCCTCGTCCCCAGCACTGGGGCTCCACTGCAAACCCTGCTCTGCAGCGGCTGCTGGCTCCAACTCGCCGGTGGCCAGAGCAGGGGATGTCCAGTAGCTGGCTGGCGGCTCCGTGCCCAACTCTGTGCCGCACCCAGGGCCGGGTCTGCGCGGGCTCATCAGCTGCTGGCCAAGGAGCCCGGTGCTGCCAGCGCCTGAGCTCCCGAGAACAGCAGAATAAATGCCCGTAGTGACGCTCCAGCTGATCTCCGCACAAATCATCGCTGGCAGTGCCCACAGCGGCACCCGCCTCCGGGCCCTTTCATCACCAGCAAGAGACCTGATGGCACGTCAGGGTTTTTAAATAAGAAAAGTGACTGCAACAAGAAAAAATAAATATGTGAGGCAGGCTCTGGAGAAGATGTGAATGCCATGACTTGTCTTGTCTGTGATCATCTCCGGTTTGCTCACACCGGGCCGGCTCCAAGCTGCGTTTGATGGCTGTACCATTTCGATCACAAGGTGTGTATGGGAGTTTGCGCTAAGGCTGAAGGTGTTCATGCTATAGCACAGGGGTAAGAGGGAAGTGTTGCTGATCCTATAGAAGAAGAATAGTGCTAGATTCTGTGATTCTGTAAATTGCAGATCAGCTATCAAACAGGGAAGGCCTCAGAGAATGAACCCAAAGCAGAGGCAGCACCGAGGCGCGTCAGCACGGGTGATGTCTGCAGTAGGAAGAGGGCAGGCAGAGCTTTGGGCAGTGTGCTCCAAGCTGGCAGCCCAAGGCCGGCTGGAGGGAAGCCGCTGGACGCTGCTGTACCAGACCCTGCAAGCACCGTCCCCACAGCCACCAGGCAGGGGGCCATGGCCATTCGCTCCACCTGGACCCTCGCCTCCCAGTCCCAGCGCCGGGAGCAGCGGGGCTTTCCAGGACCAGGGCACAGCACACTGGCAGTGCCACCAGAACCAAGGCAGGTGGCTGAGCAGTGGTCCGAGCGAGTTATTTTTGCTCCCTGGCTGAAGGCTTTTGCGCGGCTTTGCCCCTGCCACAGAAGCAGATCCAGGCTGCTGAGCTCATGGAAAGGATTTCTGAGTGCTAATTCTCTGTTACACAACAAACCTTCTTTCCCTGGCACTGAATAGGAGCTGCCCTCCCTGCACTGCTCCCTCTGACAGCAGCCCTCACCAGCACCCTCTCCATGGGGCACAGAGCAGATAAACCCCAAGATGGCCAAAAAGGCTGCAGGGCCCACAGGGTGATCCTGCTCCTCAGGGAGACCAGCTGTCTGTGGTTCCACCACCTGCTTGGAGAGGGCAGCGAGGCAGAGTCCGGCCAGCTGGCCTCAGTGGGGCCTCCCAAAGGCTGCCGTGCCTGCCCAAACACCGAGGTTAAGAAATACCTGCAGCGTTGGAGGCAAGGTCTGTAGGCTGTTGGTCGCCTCATCAAAGCAGCTCTCCATACTTCTCGGTTCTAATCAAATCTGAAACTGTTTTCAGCAAAGAAGGGACATTGGGTAGCGCTGCTGTAGCGCACTCAGCAAGGACAAGACATGAAAACAAAGGTCCTCCCTTGGGCTGTCCTTTGAGCCTTTCATTTCAGGAGTTTGGGAGGCACAATCACAGGTATCTCCTTAATAAAAAAGTGGAGAGCCCAACTCCTTTCGCTACGGGGAAATAACTGTAGCAACCCCCAAGAGGGGTTTTTTTCTCACTTTTCCATGTGTTTTTCAGACAGGATCACTTTTGCACCGCGGTGTTAGCAGCTGCTCCAGGAGTCCCAGTCTCCCCTTTGGCTTCCTGCAGAGCTTCGGACAACACAGGCAATGCCTCTGTGCACGGTGTGCCTGGGGAGCATCCCTGGCAGGACCACTGCCCCTCGTGCCCAGCTTCTCACAAAGCAGGCGTTTCTCTAGGGAAGCCGATGCTCTCCCCACTCAGCTATGTGGCTGGAGGTGACACGCACGGCGTCACACACAGAGCCTCAGATAAAATGGGCAAACAAAATCTAATGAGACAAATATAAGTAGAAGTCATCCCCGAGCAGCAAACGGCAGCGACCTAAATAAACATGACTGGGATGTGCAGAGCTGTTTTCTGCATTTTTATTAAATATTGACAGTTATTAAATGTCTCTGCTGGAGGATTTGCCTCCAAAAGCCAATGTTGCTTTTCATTTTGAGCTTTGATGAACTGTCTCAATTTTGACTCACACATCTGCTGAACTGCAATTGACTGAGGCTGATACTTCTGAGGGATGGAGAGAACTCAATAAGGAAATGTCACAGGAGAGGTCAAACCCAGTCGGGATTCACCACCGGCCAGTGAGCTCGCCGAGGGCTGGAGAGAGGCAGCAGTACCCAAACAAAGAGACATGCCTGGGGGGCTTCTGCTGCTGAAGTGTAAGGAAAATGAATTTTGTTTGCTTTGTAATTGTATTCTGACGCTCATCTGGGAACCGCCACTGCAGGACTGCGAGACACGGGCAGGAAACGCAAGGATAGAAAGGTGTGTTTTGCTCAGGATTTGGGGAAATGGCCACTCGCTATTTCCACATCTCCAGCCAGCGCTGCAAGCTTTCCTCTCCAACCACTGAACTCCTGCTCATGCCAGGTATCAGACTGTGCCCGCAGCTCAGAAGCCCAGAAGCAATAGTTGGTGTGTAATCCCCTCCGAGAAACCTGAACCCGAAACACACCCAGTGCTCTTCGGATGCAGATTATTAGCGTGGGGCTCTGCAGCAACGGGTGCTCACCAGCCCACCCAGAACCGCCGTAGGTGTTCCTGCCGATATTTCACGGATAAGGAGAATATTTCCAGTAATGACTGACTGAGATGCACCGGCTGAGCAGGAACCGAGCCCAGCCGGCTGCCTCCGCAGCAGCTCCCTCACCGCATCAGCCCGCAGAGGATCAAGGACAAGCTCCCCAGCTCCCTCCAAATGTTGAGGGATCTTTTCTGCACAGCCCGCCTCCCGCAGCATCAACCACAGTTTACAACAGGACACAGGGCTATTTAGACAAACTGAAGAAGCAGCACCCCCGGCATCAACGGCTCCACAGTCACTGTGCACAGACATCCCAGTGACCCCTCAGACCCACTGCTGACAGACTATCACCGTGGGGTTTTTCACGTGCTCCCTGAAAGGTGTGGGGTCAGGGCCCAGGGGAAGCTGCTCCTTCCCAGCACTGTCAGGATCCCAGAGCGCAAGTGGCCATGGGAACACTTAGGGGCAGGCAGGACTGCAGCTCCGCATACAGGGAGGAGGATGGGCAGACCTGAGGCTGGGTTGGTCTCCACACTCCCTTTTTTGGTCTCTTTTAACCCAAAGGGGAGCCGGTTCTAGGCTTCTGCTGTACTCACACTTGGCGTGGCGGTCGCAGAGGGCGGAGGTGCGCATGTCACACAGCCGGATGGTGCCTTTGCTGCTGCTGTAGACGAAGGTGTTGCAGTGGTGCGGGTGGAACTCGGCGGCCGTGATCACCTCCGTCAGCTCCTCCATGTTGGCTGGCTTGATGTCCACGATGTCTGGCAGGGAGTGTCAAGGAGCCTCACGGAGCCCAGCCCAGACCCTGCTCTTCCCATGGGGTCTCCTCCTGCTGCCCCTCCTGCTGATGTCTTGGGGCTTCCCCTCACCCCTTGCTCCCCAACAGCAGCACCATCCTGGGGCAGAACCTCAGCGCTGGGCTGGGACCAGCCAGTGCCAGCACAGGGCACATCCAACGTCCGTCACCCTTCTGTTCAGCCAGGATCGCAGCTACGGGACCGCGGCCTGGAGCGCCGCTGCGCAGCACGAGACCAGACTCTGCCCATTCCACCCAGCCCAGAGTCAACGGCTTTTATTGCAGCGTCAATGCACAGCAAACAGCGTGGGGGAAACAAAACCCAGAGCATGACCAACAGAAAACCACCATAGCCCAGGGGTGGCTGCACAGGGATGTGCAATGTCCAAGACATCGGAAATGCTGGTGGGATGGGACATCTGAGTGGACACCTCTCTGGTGGTTGCGTTTCTCCATCAATTCTTACCGACTGTTTTGGATGCCGCGTTAGCACCTTGGCCAAACTCCCTCGGGCTGTTTTACCCAAGTTCAGTACTCCACATATTCTCCAAAATATGACTCACATTGCAGCCCTACTCGACAGCCACCTGCCTGTCACTGCTGAAATTCTCTCCTGTGGCCTAAATGAGCCGCACGTCCCGGGGATTTCTCAGTAGGAACCACTGTACAAACACACCGGTGATTACTGCCCTACTGTTACCATTTCTGATGCGGCTGTTACAAGGGTGACTGGCACCACCTCATTTGTAGGACTGTGACTGGCAGCCTGTCACCCTGCTGCAGGCTGTAAGGGAGGCTGCATGATTAATATTTCCTCTCTCTCTCTTCCCCAAGGCATCTGTCTTCTCCATCAGTCGCGGAGCCCCCTCCCTCTCACTCACCCTATGCAGACCCTGCAGGTAAGATTCAGAAACATGTCACCCACACCAGAAGGCAGGAGCCAGCGGAGCCTGGCAGCTCGGTGCGCTGGTCAGAGAAAGCCTGGTGTCCCACCGGCATCCCAGCTCAGCCTGGGAGGAGACAGGAGGGGAGTGTCCTGGTAATGACACCTGGGGACTGGGATTTGGGGTGTTCTGCAGTTCGATGCACAGCAGGCAGCACTATTCTGAACTCCTGCCAGAGAGTGAAGCTCCTGCACCGAGGAATCGTGATCAAGGTGCAGGGACAGGGACAGGAGAGATACTGAGCTACCTGCTCGGTCATTGCCACAGTCAACACGGGCACAGCTCAGCCGTCTCCTGCAGAGCCAGACCCCACAGGTCCCCCATCCTCCACCCACCTTCCCCAGGGACCTGTCTCCCCATCCAGCTTTCTCCTTCTCCCACTGACACTGGTCTGTGTCTGGGCTCCCAGGGCTGCTACACCCCACTGCCAACCCAGGCACCTCCCTCACTCCTGCTCTCGGCTGAGCCTGGCCCACCTCAGGGGCCACGTGCACCAAAGGATACTGAAACTTTGGTTCGTGATTTCAAAGTTCCACAGGTTTATCCTCAGGTCATCCGCTGACATGTAGGTCTCGTAGTCGCTGTTGACGGAGATGGAGTTGATGTGGTAGGTGTGGGCGTTGGCAAACACCCTCCGAGGGGTGGCCTCCACCATGAGGTCCATGGGCCGGAGCACAGGCACCTGCAGGACGGGAAGCAGAGCATCAGTACCCAGGGACAGGGTCTGTCTGTCCCACGCCAGCCCCCAGCACAGGGGGGATACACCCATAGCCACGACAGGCAGCGCCTCGTCCCACCCTCCACCAAGGAGCCCTGACACCTGCCTAAGGACGCGAGCAGAAGGACGAGTAGGCACAAAAGTCTTTTGCTTTAGAAAGCTGCACCAGCACACTGCAATTGCACTGAGGCAGCGGCAGCCCAGCACACCAGGCTGGGATCTCTGCTGCAGCAACCACTCCTTTGAAAAAAAAACAAAAACCACTTCTGCCTTGTTTTGTCGCTGTTAACCGCAATCTGAAATTCCTGGAGTGTTCATTTCTAACAGAAATATGTTTCTTGAGAGAGCCATGTCAGCACAGAATTTCCTTTTAACTTCTTTGCATTTGCTTCCCAGTGATGTGATGGAGATAAGAGATGAGAAGAGACAGGGAAAGGGAAGGCGCAGGGCAGGGACAGACGGAGGGACTAGAAGCAGAGCGACACATGACTGCCTTCAGATTAATAAGCATAACTCCTGCAAACATCAGGGGATGGCACGATGCACCAGAGCAGCGCAGGCAAGGAGTGACAGAAGCAGTAACTCCAGACTTATCGCTCTTAAGGCAGCTTAATACCCCAGAAAGGTGTCAGTTTGCGCTCCCATCGCAAGCCGTTCCCTCCAGCTACTTCATTACTGTGTGTATTATCTGTGCACTGCCTGAAGAGATTTCTCATGGCTGCAGAGGTGGGGACGGGAGTGTGACAACCAGCTCGAGTGACACTGGAGCGCAGGGCCTGCCAGCACAGAGCCTGAGCTTAATGTGACGAGCCTGCCCGCTAATTCGGGCTGACATGGCCAATGATGCATCATTTGCCACTGACGGGCCCCGTGCAGCCGTCTGGGGACGGGGTCCGCGCTGTGCTCGGGGATCACAGGAGCTGGGCTGTCACTCACGTCTTCGGAAACATGACGGGCGTGCAAAGGGAAAGGGCTCTGCGGTGACACCAGGCACAACGAGTACAGCAAAAGCTTGGGCAGGGGATGTCACTCAGCGAGGTGACGCTGCATGGCCCGATCGCACCCCACAGGCAAACCCCAGGACAGTCCCTGTCCCCATCGCATTAGAGCCCAGCAGCGTGCGCTGCGGTGCGATGAGAAGCAGCCAGGGCAATCCAGGCTCGAGTTGGAGCAGCGCAGCCACCGGCAACCTCCAGCACCTTGATTCTGACATGGCAGCTACTCACAACCACTGAGCTAAGGTAAACTCTTCAGGCAAGAAAAAGCTCCAAATGTTACTTCAAAGACAAATTCTGGGGATTTTTTTTTTTTATGTCTGGAGCTTGGTCCATCACCAGGTAAAATCCATGAGAGGAACAAACTTGGCCATCCATCAGTATTTTAAGGTAGGATTTTTTTATCTGCTACACTGGCAAGAGTCTGCATTGGAATACGGGAAACACTGACAGGACAGTCAGTGATGGTGAAGAGAAAGCACCCAACAAATGGAACAACATGACAGTGACTGAAACTTGGTCTTTTTTTTTTTTCATTTTTTGAAGCACACAGAGTCCAAGCTGCTGTCTGCCTAACCCACCCAGCTCCCGCCAGCATCGCCATGGCAATCCTCAAGAGCACACAGACCTCCTCAGCGCATCCCCTCTCCAATTACTGAGCCAACCTGCAGGGCAGGCTCTGGTATTATATATACCCATTATTAAAGGGTAATTCAGTGTAACAAACCGCATCAAGTACATAGAAAGCCTGTTAAATAAAATAAACCACTAATAAATTAAATTACTTCCTATTTTCAGGAAGGTGGGGGGGAATGCCAGTCATTCTTCATTTAAAACAAAGTATGTCTTAATTTTTCTTTCTGCCTTTAGCAGGCATCCCCTGCCAAGAGAGCTAGTCCCACTCACTGAAGAGCACATGACACGATTCCTCTCTCCTGTCTGGTGAGGGCTGCACCTTTCCCAAGTTAATGAGGCACTAATCCTCCCCTGAGCTGTAAAATTCATTTTCTCGGCGGCTGGAGGCAGTGGGAGTTGGCGTGCCCTGGTCCCTTCCCTCGCCCGGTGCCACACATCCTCCTGCCACCTCCAGCCGCTGAGCCAAGGACCATGGCGCCGGCAATGCAGCATCAGGAATTGCTGTCCCCTGTCCCCATCAGGTCTCCTCCATCCATTGTCTGTCATGTCGACTGTCACCAGACGCTCCCTGTTCCCAGGGGTAAAGCTTCATGTGGCAGAGCTGCTCCTCCTCGGCTACGGTGCTGAGATGGACGTGGCCTGACGAGAGACTCTGTGCTCCTCAGGAAGATCTTGTCTACTGCCTGGAGGTGCTACAGGGCACACATCATTTTCAAAAAAGACAAAGGCCTCAGCTTGGGGGACGGTGTGTTCACAGAACCTCTCACCAGCACAAGTCCAGCGAGTGCTGGGTTCGAGCTGCCTGTAACTGGAGTCAGGCCAATGACATGAAAACCCCAGTGCAGCCCTGCAGCGAGGTCATTCTGGGCTCCCTAGGCAAGAGAGACAAGGAGCTACTGGAGAGAGCCCAGCGGAGGCTACAAAGCTGCTGAGGGTCCTGGAGCATCTGTGTGGCCAGGAAAGGCTGAGAGCCCTGGGGCTGTTCAGCTGCAGAAGAGCAGCCCCAGAGGGGAGCTGAGCAAGGCTGAGCAAGAGCTCAAGGGCCCCCGGGGGGCAAGAGGCTGGGGCCAGACTGCTCAGCAGTGCCCAGCACCAGGACGAAGGGCAGCGGGCACCAACTGGAACCCAGGAGGTTCCCTCAGAGCAGGAGGAGAAAATTCTTTGGTGGAAGGAGGTTGGAACCTGGCCCAGGCTGCCCAGAGAGCTTGGGGAGTCTCCTTCTCTGGAGAGATTCCAAAGGCGCCTGGACCCTGCACTGCTGGGCCCCCTGCTCTGGGTGACCCTGCTGGAGCAGGGGGGTGGCACCAGAGGAGCTCCAGAGGGACCTTCCAACCCCCACCATACTGGGATCCTGGGATTCCGTGTGTCTGCTCTGCAGCCCTGGCAAGCTGTAGGATTTGGCCAAGCGGGATTAGTCATAGCCGAAACCCAGATTAACCCAAGACTTGGCTTTGCAAGAAGGGAAATACAATCCAGTTCCTGGCAAATCAGAGAGAAGAGCCAGCTGCTGGGGCATAAATCCAGCCAGGTTCTTCACCTGCTTCAGCAGCTGAGCTCCTCTGACTGTGCTCCCCGATGTTTATTTCTTACTTACAAAAGGCATATTCTGTAACTAGCCACCACCACCTACAGATTAATATTTTTGCAGTCAAAATAAGCATGGAACACTATTTTCATGGCAGACTGACAATTTCACACTCTTCAGGATTTTGCCTTATTGGACCTTCCCCGTGAAGTGTGGAAGGTGCCCTCCCGAGGGAGGATAAACCCGCTCTCACTACCAGTCCATGCAGCTGACAGAGCTCCCGGTTTCATCTCTTTTCCCCAGACACATCCCTCCCTGCTGAGCTTCACACCAACACCGCTCCTCCCGCCGCCCCTTACGGAGCCTTTTTTCATACAGTCAATGAAAAGCAGACACAGACTTGCTGCCAACTGGAGATCCGCCTCCGTGTGTGCAGGTCCAAGAGGTGTGGGCTGCCCCAGAAGGGTCTGGATCCCAGCAAGGGGGCCAGAAGCAGGGGGAGGACCGTGGACACCGGGTCTGCAGGGAGGACGGCACAGCCATCATGGCAAGGCTGGAGCCGGAGCGTGTGCTGCTGGCACAGCTGCTACCTGGAGCTGTGTCCAGCTGCACTGACTGCAAGCGTCAGTCCACAACATCCCAAATTTCCTCTTCTTTGTGTATTTTTATAGCATGATAGGGTTTTATTTTTTGTTTGCAACTGAGAATTTGTCCTAGTTCAGCTATTACACTCCAGGACTGCTTTTACCATCTGTACCTAAATTCTGAAATACATTTGCAGAAATTTCAAAGAGCAAACAGAACATTTTTCTTATCTGAGGTTCAAAACCATCCTGAACTCTTCATGCCAATCTCATTAGAATTGCATTCCCCTTAAAGATGTGATTGTTTGAAAAGGTATTTTTTAACTTATTTATCCCGCTGAAAAAGAGCTGGTTTCAGTAAAACCCCACCAGGCAGTTGGCAGTTTTCCTGCTTTTCCTGGGAGAAGTGTGCAGAAGCACAGCCACATTACCCAACACAGACTCAAAGCAATCCAGCCCCGATTGATAATTCTGCCCAGCACACTGTTTTTACAGCATGTCTAGACACAGATACCAGCAGTGTAATTGCTGTGGAAAAAGAAATGAAAAAAAAGTCATCTGAAAGGTCAATTCCAGTCATCGGCATTTCAAGGCGAGTTTACAAATATTAGAAGGGTGAATAATGAGTTTTCACCTGAAAAGAAATAATTCAACTCATGACCTGGGAGGAAAGAAAAAAACAAAACAAAACAAAAAAAAAACAAAAAAAAAAAACTTGAGAAAAGCATTGGCAAAAGGGGCTCCTTCACCTCTCGCCTCCGTGGCACGGGGCGAGCAGTAGCAGGGGCATCCCGTGGGAGCTGCCGATACTGGCACGGTGACCTGGGAGCCGAGGCCCTCTGGGCTGGCCATGCCTTTCTGGGGGCCAAGCCCTTCCTCCTCATACAGAGATTCGCTTAAGGAGCGACAAACATCGTGCATCTCCGTGCCCAGACCCCCACAGGCCTCCAGCGTGTCCTGGATCCATGTGGCAGCCGCCCAGGGACAGCACCGCGTGGGGCTGAGCCCGGTGCCGCCCAGCTGGGGCACAGGGGCCAGGCTGCAGCCGAGGGGCCAATGTTACACCTTGAGACCCTTCAGAGAAAAGGAAACAACTAACGAAAACAGGAAGTCCTCTTTTTTTTTTTGTGGCAATGGTTTGATGACAATCATTTGAAATGGATTAATTCTGCCATGCACGTTTTATAGCCAAAATAGCCAAATGTCTCCCATTACCTTGTAATTTAAACGATAATTCTTTGGAGAATGTACACAAGGGAAAGACAGAGCTCTTTGCTGGGGCAGAAGTGCAGCAGCAGAGCAGCCCCTCTCTGGGCTGCAGCATCCCCATCCTTCTCCGTCCCACAGCTCTGCTCCAGGCTGCCCGTTGGGTGCTCTGGAAGCAGCAGAACACAGCAACAGCCGCCCAGGAAACCACACCTGGGGCCAAGAAATCCACGTGCTTTGGCAAAATGGGAGATACAACAGAATTTATGATGGACTTTGCTGGAATGGAGGGAGTGAAGTGGTAGCTCTCAACCAGAGCTTACAAACACCCACAGCTACAAACACCAAGAACCGGGCAGGCCAAGGCCACGCCAGCTGGTTTAGAACCACGAAACGTCTGCTCCGATCCCACCTCCTTGTCCCACCCATGTCATGCTTGGCCTGGAGGGCAAGAAATTGTTCCTCAGCTCCAACCTAAACCTCCCCTGGGGCAACTTGAAGCCAGTTCCTCTTGTCCTGGTGCTCGTTCCTTGGGAGAAGAGCCTGACTACAACCTGTTCTCAGAAATCTCATTTCAAAACAATAAAATGTTTTGCTTAAAAGGTTATTTTGATGTTTTGGTAATTTTAAAATACTTTGTGTTGGAAAAGGAAAGAAATATACATCACATTTATCCTGGACTCTTCAGTTGCCTCTCTTCCCCCAGAAATTCAACGTTCATAAAGAATACACTAGAAATAAAGATATATCAATATTCAGAAACTGCTGCCTCACGAACGCTGACATTTGCTGGTTTGAGTGGTGCCCAGCAGCATGTCGGGGAGCTCAGGAGCCCCTTGGGCATGGGACTGACACTGACAGCACCCTCAGCAGAGCTCGGCACCCCGTGTTTCCTCAGCGAGCTCAGGTTCTCTGCGGTGCGCTTGGCCAGAGAAGGAAGCACTCCCAGGAGCAACATCGCGGGCCTCTGATGCTGCCTGCTGGCCCTGCAGCGGGTTCGTAGCCCCAGCTCCCACACCCAGGGGCTCAGCAAACTCCTATAGTGCCCCTGTGTCCAGGTAACGGCGTGTTAGGCTGGAAACGCTGCCTGAAACATGACAGCAGATACACACAGACAGGAAACAAAATGTTTTCTCACTCTATAAAGAAAAATGCCTGTCAGCCACCAGCAGCAACTCTGGACGGAGGTGAGAATTAACTACCTGTCTGGGGTTCTCAACAGCTTCATCTGCAACGGAACTGGAGCTTGCCAAAGCGAGCCAAGGGTAATCATAGAGACAATTTCATATATACAAAACCCCCAAGTATTCAAAATGCAAATTCTGACAGGATGTTAACAAATTATAAGCATGCCTGTTCTGATTAACGTCATGCCGAAGTTTCTGCACACTTGGCAATTCTCGGCATACAGGTTGCAGGACTTACTGTCTGTTTCTGCTCTAACACCAAGCAGGGGGAGCGCAGCTTCCCCCACCTGCAGAGGGGCACCCTGCTTGAGGTCTCTGGCACTGCCGGTACTCACGGCCTGTACCCGCTGCCGTCACGAGCTCCCGAGGCGCAGGGTGAGCTCTGATTGAATTAACAGGGCACACACGCCTCGGGCCAGGGCCGGTTCTTTATACGCAGATTAAAGATCATAAACAGTTATCCCAGGGCAGCACAGAGGGAAGAGCAGATCCTTGGGCACTGCTGGCCAGGGGCACCTAGCTCCCAGAGCAACAAAGCCACACGGCCTGTGGGCCTCCTCTTGCCAGGCTTCCCCGCAGTGACAGCCACGCTCCCAGGGGTCTGTGCACCCCTCCTCCTGCAGTAAATGGAAAACGCAGCCTTAGGTGTTCGCATTTGATTCAGAAGGTCCATTTTAATCTCCTTAGGCTAGGAGGAAAACTCATTTAGAGACAGTACTTATATCCCCACAGCAGAAGTTTCACCTGAGAATGCAGGAAGCAGGGAGGGCTCGTTAACCACCTCCTCGCCAGGAGGGACACGCAGGGCAGGGTGGCACAGCACCAGCAACACCAGCACCACTGGGTATCCGACAGGAGATGGAATGCGGTGCTTCATGGTTCACCTGCCCAGAGCTGGAGCAGACCGGGCACCGCTCCAGCAGCAGCTCCCATGCCCACACACCAAAGCACCGGCCTCCCAAACAAGGAGCATCCCCTCGCCCTTCCACATGGACCCTGAAGAGAAAGGCTCCTTTGGCAGCCTGGGTCTGCCTACACTCACCCGCAGCATGGTGATCATGGAGGGGTCTCGGAGACGGCCATCCTCATCCTTCAGATTGTATCCCTCCGGCCTCTTGTCCCGCTCGCTGACTTTCCATAGTTTCACCGTCTTATCTGGGGGGCAGGAGGGAGGAGAACGTTAGAGCTGGCTGCTCCCCAGGCCGCCTGCTGACAGGCATGCCAAGGCCACACCGGCTGGTTTAGAACCACAAAACGTCCACTCTGTCTCCACCTGCAACTCGCTGGAAGCAACAGGGTTCCAGGGGAAAAGCCCTCTCAGAAGATGTACCTGTCACCACAACACCATCCCCAGAGCCCTGTTTATCCTGTTCCTGCCGTAAACCACTGGTGCGTTTATTCCTGATGTAAGGAGATGGTTGAACAACAGAACAGAGCCACTGGATTAATGGAGAGGTGATTTCCCAGGGCTCAGCGCCTCAAAGGTCATGCCCTGAGTGTCAGCATTCGATAAATCGAGCGACGGGGCCAAGTGACCCCAGAGGAGGTGATGAGGTGCTGGCACCAGGTCGGAGCAGCTCGGGCAGCGCCAGGAGGCTGAACCCGACATCCCTGCAATGGGCCAGCACCAGGCGGCTGCAATGCTCCTCCCGGCTGCCAGCATGCACGTCGCACGCTTGTGCGCACACCCAAACACATCCCCCTTCCCACGGCCACATACTCACTGCAACGCCAGCCGAGAGCAGACTCCCACCTGAGATTTTTCCTCCTACACTTGCTGGCACATACGTCAGTTAACCAGGGGCCACCAGTTCCTTTTCAAGAGTAATTTCCAAACTAATTTAGCTTCCAGTAGCTGCAAATGTTTTAACTACCAAGGGTGCAGCAGCTCCCCTGATTCTGGCCCCACACTCCTCAGCTGCCTCTGCTGACTCCCATCACCAAGGCACTGTCTTCCACATCCCAGGCCCACACCGACCCCTTCAGAAATGGGGGAGGAGGGACGGGGACACTCGAGGGTGGCTCCAGCAGCTGCCACCCTGCAGGTGTTGCGGTGCAGCAGGGAGCTCCAGGTGCTTCCAGCAGAGCTCCCGCAGAAATCCAGCGTGCAGAGAGTGGAGCAGAGCACGGGACAACTCGAGGTTCCAGTGAGCTGGGCTGGTGCCACAGCACTGCAGAGGAGCAGAGCTGGCCCTGGAGGCTCCCCAAAGGAGTGAAATGCTGCCCGTAACTCACTTAAAGTCCACCCTGACCTTCCCCACCCAGAAACCGCACAGAGCTCAGCACCCAGCAGGGACTGAAGGCAGCTCCGAACCCCCCACAGCTCTCTGTCCCCTCCTGGCATCCCACCACCCTGCCCCACGAAGTCTCCAGGGTAGGGAGCCCCCAGAACCTGTGGGTTTATCCTGAATAATGGTGTTTTCTTTCCTCCCTCCTGGCAGAGACTCTATCAGTAGTTTATCATCGCTTCCACCACGTTTCATACACAACCATATCATCCATCTTCATTTTCTCCTTTACACGGCAATTCCAATAGAGTGCCATTAATTCTGTTTTTATTAACCCGGTATACTTCAGAGGGTTCTATATATAATGTTAGTTTAACAGTAAGAACAAAAAGAAACGGCATAACACGGGAGTATTTCTAAAAGAATCATTTTGATAACCTGCTAGCACACGAAACCCCATCCCAAATGGAAAGATAATATCCCTGTTAATCAAAAAACTATTTAAAAACTCAATTAACAGAACATTATGCTCGATAATTAATCTTCATTGCATTTCAATGATTCTCCCCCCAAATGAGTTTAGTAAGTCTTTGAATTTTGTTACAATGATCAATAGAGTCAATTCTATAATACAAAGTAAGTTGGTTATGGAAGATAATTAGACCCCTCCTTTCCCCCTGAAGTAATTAAGTCACATCCATCTTAAGGTCCCATTCATCCCAAGTTATATTCCTGGATCCTCCTGATATTTATCTGAACATAACATAGAGCTGCTGAGCTGAACACAGCTGCAAATTGAAACAAATCAGCTGCAGGTTTTCTTTTTCTTTTTTTTTTTAAAAAGCAAGTTCCCAGGATCCAAAGAATAAAAACCAGAAGTTGTCAGCAGAGGGAGAAGACTCCTTCCCTTGCAGGGAAATAAGGACAAAACCTTGTTCACGGGAATCAAGCTCTGACAGATTTGGACCTGCTCCTGCTCTCCTGGGACACCTTTGTCACCATGAAGGGAGCCGACACTTTTTTAACACACCTTTTTCCCAAAGAAACACCATGGAGAAGGCCTCGCCTGGCTGCAGGGCCCAGGGATCGGAGGCGGTGGGACGGCGGTGCCGGTGTGAGCCCAGTTGGTTTGGGCTGCCTGCGGCCGTGGCCACGTACCGTTGGTGGAGAGCAGGAAGTAGGCTGCGTTCTGCTGCGGGAGCCATCGGATCTTGTTGATCTTCTCCTCAATCTCCAGACTCTTCAAGTAATCGAACTCCGGCTCGTGGCTTTGGAAGGTGCTGTAGACATTGTACTCTCCCCGGCGGTGGGGCTGGTTCTTGCTCTGCAGGAGGGGGAACAGAGGCAAGTTTAAGGCACAGGGAATGAGAGAACATTGTCAGTTGGCTCTCCAACATTTTTTAAGTGACAGCAAGCGCCTGGTCACAGTGACACAGCAGAGGTTGGAAAGCCAAGGCACGGCCTCTCCTGCATGCTGGTGTGCTCTGCAGGAACAGAATAGAGTGGGAATGGATCCCGCCACACTGTGCAACCCTGGTAAACGGCTGGGACCGATGGCCAGGTCCTGCCGGGCGCTGGAGCCAGCCCAGAGGAGTGTCCGGCAGCACCAGCCCAGGAGAAGCTGCGCGTGACCCCAGGTGCGCGGGTACAGAGCAAGAAGGCGGCAGCCAAGCGAAGGACATGGCGTCTGCAGGGCCGGCTGCTGCCACGGGCCAGCGCTCAGACCCGTCACGTGCCATGTGTCTGCAGATCCCACCCAGCGGCCACCAGCACCGGGCTCAGAACGGGGCTGAGGTCATTAAATGAAAATATCACAGAGATGATTGTCCTGCACGCAAACAAAGCGCTTGGGTGGTGAAGTCCCACTTGTCCCCACAGTGCAGCACCGCTCCAAAGCGGGAGCTGAGGGGAATACACCGATCAGCTCTCTCCAGCATCTACAGAAATAATTTTGAGACTGTAACTTTGAGAAAAATTTAAAACCGTCATCAGACTGTGATTGTTTCATCCACCTACTCACTGCAGATGTTCTGGCAGCGTGGGAGGGTTTTTGGGGTGGCTGGAACCGAGGGACACCCGAGCACAGCATGCTCCAACACGCCAGTCCGATCCAGAGAGCGGCAGCCAGAGCGGAAGGGCGCAGGAAATGCAGCGTGGTTTAGGAGGATGTTTTACAGGATGAAATCTGGGCCTGCTTATGCTAATAATTGCTTTTCAGTTTGGAGTCTGCCAGGAGAGACCTGAGGTTAGGCGTGATACAGACAGATTAGGACACAGCAGGAAGCTTCTCTTAAAAGGATAAAACAGGCATTTTACATTCACTGGCACTTACCTCCTGCTCACGCTGAAATATTACAACGCGGCCCCCCTTGTCCCCTGTTGCTAGTAATTCTCCAGTGTGGTTGAATTCTACTGTAGAGATGATGTCAGCTGGAAAAGAGAAGACAAAGACAATTTAAGTAACCGCAGACTGGCTTTCACAGGCACCGCTCCCGTGCAGCCTCGTCAGTGCTTCGTCCCCAGTGGGATCTCCATCTATCTATCTCCCGCTTCTATCGTTTGCAACAGTCACGGTGAAGGCATTTGGGAACCAAGGTCATGAGTCAAGACCTGCCCAGCACTCCTGCCCCTTGCCCTGGCCTGCGCCCAACAGCCCAGACCAGGGCTGTGCCCAGTCCATCTCTGTGCTGTGCCGAACACAGCCTGGGGACCACGTGGCATGGCTTGGCACAGCACGGCTCGGCTCGCTCCCCTCGTGCCATGGGGAGCTGCACCCGCCACTTCAGGTGCTGCAACCGTTTCTGAGGCCCCAGGGGTGAAGTTCCCTGCACCCTTCAAGAAGAGGGAGCAGATGGGTGGAGACCTCTTTGTGTTCTCCACCCAAACCTACCAGGCAGAGCAGCCTGGGTGACGACACCAGCTCTGCCACTCTGCCCGGTGCTAAATCTCCCATCGTCTATTAAGGCAAATTGAGGGGATGCCTTTCAGGTTGCTGTCACCCCAAACGCCACCATGCTCCACCAAAACCCCTGAGCGGGGCCTGCTGCTCAGCTGCAGGAACAGGGACAAGCGAGGAACCACTCCGGGCCCTGTAACTGGTGAAGGCTTTATAATCTGCAGTGTTTACCCTTGAGGCAAAGTGAGCTGCAGAGCTGCTAATGATTGGATTTATTTGGCCTATTTTTAGAAGAATGTCAGAGGTTAATTCCCCAGCAATTACTGCCCAACTGGTGTTCATCCACTGCCGGGAGCACAGCTCCGCGCAGCCGGGGAAGGGAAGAGCAAGCACCGCCTCAGAGACCCAGCACCGGGTGCAGGATTGACTCCACAGTGACCGGCACCATTCCCATTTCCTCTCCCTCTCATTCCTGCAGCCCTCCTGGGCTAGCAGGGCTGCACAGACCATGGGGATGCCCCATCTCTGGATGGGTTCAAGGGCAGGTTGGATGGCCCTCTGAGCAACCTGCTCTAGTGGAAGGTGTCCCTGCCCATGGCAGGGGGGTTGGAATGAGATGATCTTTAAGGTTCCTCAACAACACAACCTGATTTGACCCATCTCCCTCCTATGATTTTTATTCCTCTCAGATACACACTAGAGAGGTACCACAGCAGATTAGAAAAGACACGAAGGACAAGGTCATTGACCAAAAGTCAGAGACTGGCAAAGTTCTGCTGCTGCTGGGAACAGTCTGTCTTCCAGGACATCAGTCGAGATAGCACCCACCAAACGCACTCCCCGCGCCACCAGTTCTTCCAAACAAGACCTCTCTGAGCCCCTTCCACAGTCATGGGCTTCCCAAAACAGCACATCTCTGCCCCAGGACAGTTCTTGGCCCAGTGAGCGGCTCCAGGAGGGTCTGGGAGCGAGAACAACCGCTGGCAGTGCCCAGGCAGCTGTCCTGTCCCGGTGCTGACCAGTTCATCCCATTAGGCAGACACTGCTGAGCCCCCGTTCCAAGAGGTTTCGCCTCTGCTGCTGCCCACATGGGTGGCGGTGTCTCTTGGGTCATGCTGCTGGGGAACTGGCCTCCAGCAGACACCCAGGACACAAGGCCATCCCCAATTTTTTCATGCTGTCCCCACTCCTCTGTGTCTCCAAGGGGCTGTCCCTGCTCACTCTCAGGCTCTTTTCTGTCCCCACAGCCCACCACGTCTGCCAAGCTGTGAAACTCCAGCTGATTGCAGGCAGGTGAGTGATGAATGCTGGGCTGCTCCTGTCAATATTCTGCACCTCCTCCTTATTGTCCCACCTCTCCAGCGTGAGCCACATTCACAGTGACATGGAAATGCATTCTGAAGATCATCTTAATTCATTTACAACATGTGGTTGCTGTGGATAGATTTAGGGACACAATTTTGCCTCAGACTGCAAAGCAAAACTCAAGAGGTCAACAGCAACACCCCGCCAACGGGGGCCGTGCCGGAAGCTGGATTGGCCAGCACAGCGCTGGAAAGCTCCAAGGCCTCAGACCGCCTCTGTGGGCATCAAGCTCTGCCAGGAAGGGTTTAATCATCTGCTGCGAGTGCAATAAAAAGGCTGCAAAGCGATGGAGAAGGGCTGAGCTCTGCTCTTACACCTGTGCAGGGCCAGGACAACGGCGATGAAGCTGCTGCAGTGCCGGGCACTGGCAGCGTCCCTCAGGGGCTTCAGCCTTCTGGGATTACAGTCATTGAATGGATCTTGAACTTGAGATCATCTTCGCTTCCTCTCCTGACTAGGTTTGAACTATTGGTTAAACATTTAGCAATTGGGAAAATAGGTTGTGGAAGGTTTTCAGGGGTTGTTTTTTCCAGTTTCCCTTAGGCAAGGTAATGCACTTCTGGGCTGCTTCTGCTGTTCTTGCACACCCTTTAAAACCTCTCAGCAGCTCGCCCCTCTGCCAGGTTTACAACCCGTGAATGTATCAGACGTGGTGATGTGCAGCCTCTGACCTCTGGATCACCACTGCACATCCAACATGGACTGGAGGCACCCAGGAACCATCCCTGGTGCACCCAAGACGTGCTTGTACTGGTACAAGGTGCTTCCCTCCTCCTCATGCTCCCATGCTCAGCTGCAGCACACAGCAAATACACACCTGGGTTCTTGGTCCTGGCAAACAGAAAAAGAGACCAACAACCTGCTCCCACAGTACAGACACGGTCTGTATGCTGCTGTTAAACAAGTATCTATGATGAAAAATAAATGTCTCCTGTACCCATCCAGTTCTTTAACCTTGGATATGCTCAACTGATGGGCCAGAACAGCAAGGGCCATGAAGCCGCTGCTGGCATGAGGGAAAAGTTCGCAAAGAGGCTGCACTGAAGGTAAAACCTCAGAAACTAAATGATTAAAACATCAGTGAACCAAACATCCACCTGATACAGTTGTCTTCCCTGCAATCACCATATTCCCCTGAAGGGCAGGACAGGTATTTTAAACACCTGCTAAAGGCTGGCAGGGAACATCTGGACAGGGCAGATCCCACCCGCACTGCTGCAAACCTGCCGGGCTCGTAAAGCACTGAAGGATGCTGCAGGATCAGCAACCAACGTGCAATTTCAAGGAAAGGGCAGTTGGGTCTAACGAATATAGGAAAAAACACATCCCTGAGAAGATAAGCCAAAAGCTATCTTCCCTTTCTCACAGGTAAGTGCTCCCACAGCTGCAGGCAGATGCCACAGCCAAAATCGAACATGCTCAGGCACAGAGAAACTGTGTGAACCAAACCCAGCTCAGCAGCTGGAGCTGAGCCCCAGTCCAAGCAGAGGTTTTGATTCCTGTCACCTGGTTGTGACCCCCCCACCCCGGTGAGCGTTGTTGTGATGTCCTCGGCCAAGCCAGGCGTCGGCAGAGGTGCCAGGCAGAGAACGCGCCGGGGATGTCCTCGGAACAGAAGCTGCAGCAGCAGCTGAGGATCCGCCAAGGCCATGGCCAGGCAGCGCTAACTGGTCCCTCGCACTAAGCAGCAATTTCTGCCTTCTAAAATTAATCAGTTGAAAATGTATTTGTTTTGCATTATTTAATCTTCTCCATTCCCAGCTGCTGGTTTTAGGTCATCCACTTCTCAATGAATTAAAAATAACTTTCTGGGCTGCAGCGAGACATTTTTCAGATGATGCCTGCTACCCAAAGCATCACCTCGTAGGCAGAGCCATCATCTGAAACGTCGGGACTGGGACCACGAGGACCCTCGTGCCACCCCAGCCCCACCACCCATTTATTCTGTGCCTGTGGGGAAGGGGGATGCAGGTCCACAGGACCTCCCAGATCGATGATTTGCTCGTGCCAGCCATCAAGACTTCAGACAAGGATGACAACAGAGTCTGGTTAACAATACACTTTTACATGCAAAAAAACACCAAAAAAAATAAATAAAAAAAAAAACCCTCTTGTGAACGGAAGTATCAAACCAACCCAAACCCCACCACCGTGGACAGGAGCATCACCCAGCACCCGTGGGCTGGTCTCTCCCTGATGTCTCTGGGTAGCAGCGAGGGTCTGGCCTTGCCCAAGAAAACATCCCTGATGGATAAAATAGAGGAGTCCTGAAGAAGTTCCGATTTGGGAGCACGGTGCAGCATCAGATCCTTCCCAAGGGCAGCTCTCGACAAACTTGGACCCCTCCAGCAGAGGCTGGTCAGTCACAGGCTGCTGCCTGCTCCTTCCCACCCACAACACTCCAGAGACACAACAGGGCAATTATTAATTAAAATCCACATGTAATGCACATTGAAATGATCAATAATTGATGCTCGTTTCTCCTAAGGTTCCTACAGCAGTTTTGTGACAACAGAAAGGAAAAAAAAGCTTCTCCCTTTTATTGCTTTTGCATTTCCTTCATCACCTCCTACAAGCTCAGTGCCCCGAATGTGGGAATTTAAAGAAAACAGTTTCCATGGAGACGCTCCCCTCCGCCAGCACCCGCCCGTCCTCCCATCCCTCGGTATCAGTGCTCCTTCACGCTTTCATGCTAAAAATATCGACGTCAGGATTTATTTCTGCCGTAGCAACACAGTTTTATCAGAAAAATGGGAAATTTATAATATACACGCCCCCCTCCTCCTCTCCCAGTGTGAAGGGAAGGCTGGGAAGGTTCCTGCTCTGTGCCAGGAACGGGAAAATGAACCCGTTATTAAAAGGAAAGATGACAAAACCAGGGGAGCTGCAATCGGTGCCGAACACTGCGTTCCCAGAGCAGCCAGACCTGGAGCAATGAGCTGCCCGCGCTGCCACCCCTCCCAAGCCAGTGTTTTTGCTGCTGCTTTGCAGGACAGACACCAAGCTGGTGGAGCCTGCTGAAGTCAAGGGGGTGCATCTATTTATAGTCATGGAAGATCTATGAGAAGAGCGCCAGGTAGCACTGAGTGAGAGAAAGAGGCAGAAAATAAAGCTGCAAAACTTTCAATGATTTTTAGGATTTTTCTTCCTTCCTGACAAAATGTTGACAAAAATACAACAAGCTCCTCAAGTTTGGACCAGTTTCAGTTCCAATGAACCGTCTCTTGCCTGTTTGCTCCTTGGAAGACGTCACAGTCGTGGTCCATCCCACAGGGACACTCGGGGGTGACCCAGAAGGGATCTGCCTCTAAGCCAGCCCTGGCAATCTGGCTCCTTCCAGTCGAGCAGAGCTTTGCTCTCATCTCTCATTACTCTTTTATGCACCTATGGAAAAGGCAACACCAGCCCTTTCCCAGGATGGAAACATCACCTCGGGGTGAGCCCCACCACAGTGACCGAGAGGTTCCCAGGCTATGGGCCCCAGGAACACGGCAAGGGGACTCATGATGCAGCTCAGCTCCGGATGCTCCATTCGTTTTATTATTTGTATAAATCACTTGGCGGATAGCACCGCGCACAAAGCCTCCAACTCTGCAAATGATAATAAATCGGGAAGCACCATAAATAACAGCGAACACGGCTGCCAAATGAAGCAGGATTTAGATCATTCAAATCCCTGGCTATGAGTTGTCAAATCCAGTTTAATGCTGATAAGTGTGGGATAATAACTCACCACAAACACATCCCTTCTCCCACCCACGTCAGCCCCTCGAACAGAGCAAGGGCACGGGGGGAATCTGCCGCGTGGCCAGGGATGCCGCCCCCAACAAGGAACATCCGCAACCCAGCCCCCTGCCCAGCCGCCTGCCCAGCCCCCAACCCAGCCCCCTGCCCAGCTACGATGGAGACAGTGAGCAGGACACCGACGGGTTCTGTCAACTGGAGAACAAAACCTACATCTGAAACCACTCGGGTGGATGGAGAAAGCACGAGAAGGTCATGAAATATTAAAGGGCTTGGGGAGAGAAGTGAAGAACAGAGCCATGTCTAGTGATGGGAGAGCCAGACCACAATCCACCCATGGGGATCTCAGAGCCAGCAAAGCACCGACTCTGCATCCTACCGCTCTGTGGCACTGGGTGGGGGGCCAGCTCAAAGGGGTTTCGAGGAGGACACAAACCTTTGAGTCACCACCAACTGATGCAGCACAATCCCCCCGAGGAGGACTTCTGGCTCCAAACCTCAGTGGCAGCCTGTGAGTCACACCTTGTTCAGGAAATTGAGACTTTGTCTTTCACTATTTAAAAGAGATCTCTTTGGTTTCCCTTGCAGTCTGCCTCTCAAAAAAAACCACAAAAAAAAAAAATGGAAAAAGAGAGAGAGAGAAAAAGCAGGTTTCTTAATAACTCTGCACAGCACACGCTGTCGGCAATGAGGAATTCACGCCACATGTCAGAGCTTTAAATGCAGGCTGGTGGAGAGTTGATGGAGAGCTGTGAAAACACCAGCGTGCAGGCTTGAATGCTGCAAGGTGTTTGAAAAGGAACCACAACCTGCTCTCCACTTTTAAGTTTAGGTTTACCAAAGAAAAAAACCCAAACCAAATTCAACCTAGCCAACAAGCCAAACCCTAGTCCCACATACCAACAGGCCAGCTGAGCCCTTCTGTCCTGGCTGCCGACTGGCTGGCAAACAAAGAAAGCTTCTGGGCCAAGCCCTACTGACCCACACACAGCGGGGACCCCTGCTTCAAGAAGGCAGCTGAGGAGTCATCCTGGCCACTCCAAGGACCGGGAAGCTTTACAGGTGCCTGTCTTGGGTGGACACCCAGGGCATCTGGGGAACAATTCCCATGATGTGAAGCACCCAGCAGCTCCAGGAGCAGCACTGGCAGAGCCAGCTGGAGGAGCAGGACCCAGCCTCTTGCTCCCCAGCACAGCTGGCACCTGTGGCAGAGCCGGACCTCCTGGCCTCCACCCCACCAGCAGAGCGACACCCTGAGCGCAGCTCTCCTCCCTGCCTGTGAAAAAGCCTTAGTGAGGAACCAAATTGAGGAGGGCTCCAGTGCCCCTCCACTACAAAAGCTGGGCTACAGAGGAGAGCCTGGGCAAGGCTACGGAGCTGGAAGGGGACAACGAAGTGCCACCTGTGTCCCGCCAGCACAGAGCAAAGTGCCCTTCGCAGAGCTGAGCCCAGGCCATCAATCCTCCCCAAACTGTGCGGTCCACAGTGGGGGGGAGCAGACGGGAGGGAAAAGGCCAACAGAGGTTAAACTGGGACCCAACGGCATGCAAAAATCACAAGTGATTGATCTGCATTGATTTTTCCCTGTTGAGGTGAATGATAACCTGGCAAACAGGAATCAATTCCACTGCATTAAGCCCAGTAAGGATCTGGTATCATCAGCAAAATGTCCATTGCTCACCGACACCGCGGAGCACCGCACAACACAGCATGGCACGGGCATGGCACGGGCATGGCACAGCACCTGCCCAAGCCCTCTGTCCCAGCTGGGCCAAGGCTGCAGCAAAGGAAGGAGGACAGGCTCTGCAGAAAAACCATCATGCCTGAGCACCTCCAAGCACTGGGACAGCCCAGGCCCGTGCCTCTGCCCCACTATGAGTCCTGGAACCACAGCTCAGTTGGATCCCCTGGCAGCTTCAGGGAGGGCAGGACGCGCTGCTGAGCTCTGCTGGCTAGGTATGGTTCCTGGTCGCAACAACACGATGCTGCAGAGCCAGCAGCAGCTGCAACTCTTCCCCAAAATGGAGTAATTCTCCTAGATTTAAGTGCTAAAAATACTGGCACACTCAAAATGTCTCTGCCCTTGTTACAGCAAAGAATAACTTAGAGCTACCAGCCTAGACGAAAGAAACTTCCATCTGGCAGCTCCCCCAGTGCCTCCCTGCAGCATCGCCCCGCACAGCACCGGTTTCATGGGGCCGACACAGAAGAAGGTGAATTTACATCTCTCCCACCACCTTCTCCAGTTTTAATTCCCTCTCACTGCTGGAAACGAGAGTTCAGGAGGAATCACGGCACATAGGTGTTCAGCACGAAGGCGCATGGAGAGCAGGGGCTCCGCGGTCCCAGGTGCTGTGTCCCCACTACAAGGCAGCGTCGACCAAACGCTCCCCCGGAGTTGAGTGCAAGGAGCAGTTCAAAATGCGACGGGTCCGTTCAGTAGCGGAAGCAGAACAATGAAATGGAAAAGAAAGCCAACAGCAGCTTTCAGACAGAACCGTAACGCAGTACAGCCCTTGACAGGGATGCTGCTTTTTCACCCCAAGACAACTTGACTTCAGAGAGTCCCATCGCAGGTGACAGCAACAGGCACCTGGGCGAAACGAAGGGCAGGAGCCTCTACCTTGAGCCTCCACCTTTCCCAAACCTTCTTACCCTCATCCTCCCTTTCTTTCCTGCTGGACCCAAATCCACCCGTCTGGCTGTTGTCACTTGTTAACTGCAGGCCCTCCAAAGAAACCTTCCTGGGATTGCTCCGGGCTCAGTGGAGTCCTGGATCATGACCAGGGCTCCAAAGCACTATGGGATTCTCAACTAGAGTAGATCTCTGCAATCACAACATCGGCAACCATCCCGGCACGGAGCAGGAACACGCTCGCTCTCACCCTCTCTACTGAATGTGAGGCCCAGGAGAGGTGATAGGCTCTGGCCTCACGCAGCATGGGCATGACCCTGCATCCAGAGGTGACAAACTGCACCTTCTGCCATGAGGTGATGGACGACTCTCCCCAAGAAGCACGGAGAGAGGAGGGAAGGGCTACAGATGGAAGGTGAAGGCAAGTCCTGGGGCCCAGCTGCCGCTTGCTCCCCCTAGCTGTGTGGGGTTGAGAAAGGACCACAGTGTTGAGAAGAACAAGGAGGTGAAACATAGAGGTGCAGGGGGATCAGCCTACGTGGCAGGCTGGGCCACACCTCCTGCACCTCCCAGGATACTCCTCTGCCACAGGGGTGGGAAAGCCCCCCCCATGCTCTGGGCAGGGGCACCCCGATCCTGGCAAGCCCAGGGAACACCCATCGTGGGGAAGTTCTTGCTGGCTGTGGACTTGCACGTGCAAAACTCCTCTTTTGGCATTAAGATGCGCAACTCGTTAGCTCTTGGATTAATGACAATTTTTAATTGGTCAGGCTATGAAAACCTTATAGAGCTGTTACACATTACACCTGCGATGGCGGAACAGCATGTTAATCAAGACAATTAGCATGGGACCTGGAGAATCTCTCCACCAGCATGAATAATCCTTCTCACTGTGAGAGGAAAATCAGCAGCTGCTTCACAGTGTCCACGAGCACCTCGCATTGCAGGAGACCTGGGCGAGGGGTGTTCCCTGCCCCGGATGGTAGAGCCTCTCCTATGGGAACCAGCTCTTGCCCCGTGAAGACCCCCGGCCCTGGCTGATGAGCAGGACAGGCCAAGCCCCACACCAGTGCCCACAGCCCCTCCTGGCACCTGAAGAGAGCGAGAGCTGCTTCTGGGTCCTGCCCACTGGGCACCAGGCTGGCACCGTCCTCTGAGGCACCAACCTAGACACAGATGTAAGCAGGGGGGGTGGCATTGCCCACCCGTGGAAAGCATATACGCGCTTGGCTCTGCATGTGATGAAAACGATTTAAAGATGCTGCCTTAATAATCCCAATCATGGTGGGACAGACACACTGGAGTGTGCTTAATAATGATCAAACATGCTCTCCAGCGTGCGGTCATTTCAAAGCCAATGAAACCTACCATGAGTTGTGGAATTACCAAAATCCATCATTTCTTGCTTTAGCTTTCTCCTTTTACTGCTCTTTTCTACCTTGCTCCTCTGGCACACACCCGTCAGTACAGCCTTCCATCACGTGCCAATGTTTCTGCTTGTAAAGGGGACCAGAGAATGAGCACCTGGGAAGGGACATGAGCCGACAGCAACTTGTGTGCAACCCCCACCACTCCCCAGTGATAGCGTGTCCCCTCAGACCATGCCCCAGTCCCTGCTGCCAGGGTTGTGCTGCCAGCAGCATCCCCAGACGACTCTTCCGCCTGTACCCTGTGCCTTGGCTCGCTGCACGAGCTACATTGTCATTCCTGTGTCGAGAGACTGAGAGGCACACTAGACAGATATCCTCCTCAATACGGCTGATTCGAGTTTAGGAATAGCAATAGAATATCCAAGTCTACCTGCAAAAGTATACCTCAAAATCAGCCAGGCTCTGCAGAAAGCACCTGAGCATCAATCCAGACTCCGCTTCACCCTTTCCACACAAACACCTTTCAAGCTCTAAGGATTTCTACAAACCTTGGGCTCTCTACCAGGACTGCCACGAGGCCATCTGGGCGCTCCTCATTGACAGGCATAGAGGAACAAGCAACCCAGGAAGCGATCTGGTGTCCAGATACCTTCCCAAAACCTGCAGCTTCCAGTGACATCACTGGCTGTGGAAACCCGAACAGCTGACATAGGAAACACGAATTCACAGCCACTAACAACACCCAGCTCTTTGTATTTAAAAGATCCTTTCCTTCAGCAGGAACATGACAACTGCTTTCCCAGAAATATCAGCACCGTGATGGCCACTGCAGCAACAGCTCTGACCACCAGCACACTCTGTGTCCTCAAGATGCTGCCTCACAGACCCAGGAAGGCCTGACACACGCACACCGCTGTGAAATCCCTGTCACCGCAAACGGGTGAGCACGCAGACACCGGAGTGGGGGCTTTGCCAACGCGCTCAGCGCGCCACGCATTCTGTCTTTCTGGTCATCTTGCTGAAGCCATCTGTTAGCTTATCAGCAAAACCTATTGATTTAAAAAAAAAAATTTAATTAGAAGTACCCAAATGTCAGCTCAGTGAGTAAAATTTGGAAGCAGCAAGCTTTCCTCTCATGTATAGCAGCTGCTATCAGCTTGTGACCAAAATTTGTTGTCATCTTGCACTGATGTCACTGTCTGTCCCATGATTCCAGCCTGGTGTCCCTGAAACAAACTGAACGCAGCGGCACTACACACAGGGATCTCCTCCTGCAAGTGGGGTTTCTAACAGGACACTGAAACAGAGTGAGTGCCCAGTAAGGAGTACCCCTTACAGAAAGGTCCTCCACAAAGGGTCGCAAAGTCCTTCACAGACAAGGAGACCCACAGAAATGATGTCACCGGTGGGCAAACCCAGGCATAAGATGATTCAGTGAGCTGCCTGAGTTCCCTAAGCCATACCCACCGTCTGGGCTACCCAGCTCAGAAGTTCCCTCATCAGGTAATTTCTCTGTTTTCTCCTCCTTCCATCTTCCAACACCTTGGTGAAGCCTGCAGCCAGGAGCAGGGCAGCCTGGGTGAAGTTTCTCACGTGCCAGTCCCTTGCCAGCTGAGGACAATGCTACTCGCAGCTCCTCTCCAATCTGCCAGAACAGGGATCCCCTGTCTGTGAGGTCCAAAGACATCCTGCCCCCTCAGCTCTTGTAGAGCTTCAAGGTCTGCCAGCAGGGTCTGTAACACCCCGGCAGGTGCCGGCCATGGCACAGGCCTACAGCACTCGCACGACTCAGATCTCAGGACCCCCAGGTTAGGCACTTACAGGGTGGACATCACAACAATTCACTTTCTCTCCAGCTCTGAGGTGAGATGCTTCACTCTCATCTCCTCTGAAGCTCCTGGGACCAGCCATTTCCTCACCAAAATCCATGGCAGGACAGACATACACTTGCTGTTCAGCAGCACTGGAGACTGCAGATCTTGGGACCCATGTTGAGTCCAGCCATGGGATTCTCCCTCCCTAAACCTGAAAAGCTGCAATCATAGAATTGTTTTGGTTGGAAGGGATCTTCAAGATCAACAAGTCCAATCGTTGCCCCAGCACAGCCAGGGCACCACTAACCCCTGCCCCTCAGCACCACATCTTCATAGCTTGGAAACCCCTCCAAGGATGGGGTCTCCAGCCCTGCCCTGGGCAGCCTGGCACAGGCCTGGACAACCCTGGAGGGGAAGAAACAAGGGTGACAGCTCAGAACACGCTTTTCAAAGCTAATACAGCGAACAATAAACCAGGACAAGGCCAGTCCATTGCAAGGGGGTCTAGACAGGGTGGACTCACTGCAGAGTTGACACCTGAAAACAAGAGCATCTCTTGAGCTGCCAGCACAGGGGCAGCCAGGGAGGGAGCAGCGACGAGACACTGTAGGCCTGGCACACACTGGGGAAAGGGAGGAGGGAAGCAGGGAACACGGCTGAAGGGAAACAAACACTTTCCACATAGAGCAGCTGAGACTTCTCAGCCACCATCCACCTCCAAATAAAGCACAGGGAGCCACAGCCTTCAGAGAGTGCTGGTGTTCGAAAGAATGTGCTTCATACCCCAATTCTATATTTAGGGGAAAGCAAACACACTGGAGCTATGTACAGACAGTGCCTGGCATTTGTTGCATAGATTTGAATTTAATCAGCTAAAGATGGCTTAATCCAACATCTGGGGCTGCATCGAGTAGGGAGGCACCACAAAGGGATTTTTCTCACGCTAAGCTTGAGCAGCTGCAGCCCAGCGGTGCCCATAGTGCTGCCCAAAGCACAGGGCTGGACCTGCCCATCTGAGCCCCCTCCAATCCGTGTCCAGGCAAAATGGATAATTCAATCTGACAGTGGCCACCACTGTGCTTTGCCAAAAAGACTTCTCCTGCGCCTGTCCATTCCAGTCCCATTGCCGGCGGGTCCTTGCACTTGTCCTGCAGCCCAGAGTCCCCTCCTCAGGAGGCAACGTAGCCCATCAGCACCCACCATCACCCTCCTCGTGCCTTCGGGGACCAGTGCCACTCAGGGTCCTTCCCGGTCCTCCCATTCCCATGGCCAGCAGCTGCCACAGAGCTGCTGGGGCTTTGCCACTGCACTGGGACCAACCATGACATCCAGTGCTGCTCCACCTCTCCTTGCCTGGGGCACAAACACCTCACAAAGCAGTGCAAACACTGAGGTTAACTCCGGAAAAACCTGACAGAGCCCCTGCACGAGGTCAGTCCACAACACACATTTTGTTTGCTTGGTTTAAAACCCACCATAAACCAGATTTTCTGCCTACTCCAGAGTGGCAGCTGGATGTCTGTGCCATCACTTTCAATCTGCCCCTGGAAGAGCTTGTCTCAAGACATTTTCCATGCAGTATTTTAATTAAACTTTCTTTCTTTCAATTTAGCGTTAGGTTCATTAAGTGATGTTCTGAGCCACTGAAATGAATTGCTTAAAAGTAATTTGTGCAGCAGCTGAAGGAGGAGATTATGGCTATAAATGAGCCCATCTCCTGAACTTTGCATTCTCGGCTGGTACCGGCTGGCAGCATGTGTTTATATGAGCCGGTACCTGGCAGCGTCCGGCACTGTCTGAGGAAATGGCTCAGAAAACGTGACAGACACCAACGCAGGCAGCAGCTGACCTGAGAAGGAACCTGCCCCATGGTGCTCAGCAGGCACAGCACCGCACAGCACCACACAGCAGAGCCTGAAGCCGAGCTGCCTGGGGAGGAGAGAGCACCCAAGTGATGCTCGTGCTTCCTTCACCCCGGAGACTGCCCATGGTCTGACTGAGACAGCATCCTGTCTCCTGATGGCAAGTGAGAGTGAAAAACACTCGGTTTATAAATTGCAAGTGTAAATAACAAATATTTCTTTTTGAAACTGATCAGGAAAAGTCACATCCACACCTGGCTGTCTGGCTCTTCTTCTGACTTAGGTAAGATCTAAGGCACCGATGGGCACCTTCTCCTGACCATCCCAAACAGAAATCCCCTCGCTCACCTCCCTGTGTGACAAATCACTGCTCGGTCAGCATCTGAAACAGGGAGGTCACAGTCATGCTATTTTTAGGACCTGTTAGGTTCATAATAACAAGAACTCATTTAACATTTAATATCTTTAAGCTTAAGGATATCCACAGCTGGACCCTTGCCAGGCTGCTCCTCCTCACCATCCTCTGCAAGGAGTATGTATCACAGAACACTGAAGGACTCTTCAATCATACAAGACAAGAGGGTCCTGCTGATCCCTCTCCAGCAAAGCCTTCTTATTAACACAAACCAGACCGTTAACTTGCACTCGGTTGAGTGTGCAAACAACCAGGATTCCAGAGAGCTGCAAGAGAATGAAGCAGTTTGGAGTTCCCCTGCTTTCCTGCTGAGGTGCATCATGAGACATTATCCCTGGGGTAGGTGACATGCGGATAGTGTCACCCCTGCACAGGGACCCCAACTTCCACCACCCTCGCTGCTGAGCTCCGACTCCAGGAGTCTCCCTAAAGCACCAACAAACCCATTGGCTCGACGCACCTTTGAGGACGCCCCATCAAGACGTCCATTCTCCAGGTGACCAGTTCAGTGACTCTACACAGAGAAAACAGGCTGCAGAGCCTCCTGCCACGCCAGCCCCCAGCCGACCGGGCTGTCCACTAGCAGCTCAGCTCAGAGCTGCCCACTCAGACACAGCAGTGTCCTCACCTCTGGTGACCCCCCAGCATCACTGCCAGCCCAGCCCAGACGAGCCTTCTCAAGTCCAGAGGTGCCCTGGAACCCTCATGAATCTGGGACAACCTCTGCTACAAAGAGGGATGGGTACCACGAAAGCTCACTCATGTCCGCCCTGGGTGGGATGATGCAGCACCCAAAACATGGCACTCAACATCAGCTCACACCAGGAAGGAGGAACAGCAGAGCCTGGTGACAGATGACATCATGCTGTGATGCTGCACACCCCTTACGCCAGTTTGTTGCCCACCTGCACCAGGTGTAACTGCTGCATAGGCTTCCCCACACAGTGATGGGGAGCTGGGTATCAAGTGGTGCTACGGTATCCAGAGCAACGCTCCAGGCAGGGCCCGAGGCTGTCCCACAGCTGCGTGTGTGTGCGAGAGAGATGGGGCTTCCTCTAGGGTCCAGAGGATGTGGAGCAGCATCAATCCCCCAAAGGCCCATGGCCGCCACGGTGACCGCAGGTCACCTGAGGGCTGGCGTGTACCTTCCCACGCCCGGGTACATGCCGGGGATCAGGGTGTGGGCTTTGCCAGTTGTGCTGGGAAGCTGCTCCCTGCTCCAATGAAAATCTAGGGATTACCTAATTCAAAATGGAAAACGTGAATGGCGCTGTGGCTGCGAGCATATACTGGGGCTTTTTTTAGAAGGGGGAAAAATTGAAAATACTAATTAATCTCAGTTGTTGGAAGAACGCCCTGCAGAAACGTGACTCAGAATGGGTCGCAAATCATAAAATAATAATAATAAAAAGGCCACAATGCTCTGAGGACATTAAGCGATTACAGAGCGTTGTTATTTGACTGATTTTCACACTTCATTAGCATATGCATAATTTAACAAGTGAACGTGCTGAGGGCTGGCAAGTCATAAGAGCCACTTTCTTGAAATGCGAACTGTAAATTGGGACGGCCATAGTCAGATTATTTTTTTTTTTTTTAAATCATGAAGGAAAAGCAACAGACATTAATTCTAGACCTTCAGCAGAAGGAACCAATTTTCAGGGGATGAGGACCAAGCAGAAAGCTGCCATCGAAAGGAGTGAGGTTGCAACACGGTCCGGAGCACCCTGTGGCTGCGAGCTGCTTCAAAGCAGTGTAACACAGAATTAGATAAATTAGGGTGAAAGCAACACACTGAATCAGTGACTTTCGACCAAAAAAGGCGCACACGCTCTGCCAGTCATAGAGGGATTTGGTGTTCAAGGGCTGTGCCAAACCAGCCCCTGTCAGAGGGTCTGGCTGCTCTAGGGCACAGTGAAGCAAACTGCGACACTGACTGTCCAGGCAGCCCCATGGGCTAATTGCTACTAGTAATTAATCGCCCGTCAGTCCCGAGGAGCGCTTCTGCCACATGCATGGGCAGAGAGCAAGATTCATCACACACTTCATGCCTCAGACCTGCATATTGGTCCACAGAACACCAGGAAACCTGCTGAAGCATTCCCACTGCAGCGGGTTGCATGTGGGTGCTGGCACCGCGCTGGTGTCCTACAGCTTACCATGGGCAAGGGTCTCCCTGGCACAAACTGGAGCTCTCACCTCTAGTCCAGAAAGGGCAGGGGGAGCTAAAGGGTTTGCTGGGGAAAAGCTGGCTGGGGAATCCCAATCCAGGCAGCAGGGTCTTTGCAGCCGCCCACGCTGGAGGAGAGCAGCTCCCACTGTGTAGAGAGTGGACAGAGTTTTGGGAGTCACCATCAGAGCAGACGACCTCCCAGCAGGCTCATTCCCCTTCCAGTGGGGAGAAACGAGGGCAGGAGACAAAGACAACTCATCTGTACCAAGAGTGTCACGTTCACATGGAAGGCTCAATGCCAAGACGCACCAGATCGCACGGGGCCTGGGCTGCTGCCAGCCCTCGTTCGCAGGCGGTGGCAGCAGCCTGCTCCATCACCTGCAATGCTGGGGGACTGACATGGAATCACAGCCTGGTTTGGGTGGGAAGGGACCTTTAAAGATCATCTCATCCAACCCCCCTGCAGGGAGCAGGGACATCTGCAACTGGAGCAGGTTCCTCAGAGCCCCATCCAACCTCCTCTGGAATAGTTCCAGGGATAGGGCAGCGACCACCTCTCTGGGCAACCTGGGCCAGGCTCTCACCACCCTCAGCAGCAACAATTTCTTCCTTATGTCCAACCTAAATCTACCCTGTTTCAGTATAAAAATGTGACCTCTCATCTTGTCACAACAGGCCCTGCTAAAAAGACTGTCCCCATCTTTCTGACAGGCCCCCTGAAAGGCCATAAGAAGGTTTCCCCGGAGCCTTCTCTTCTCAGACATCCCGTTGCAGGTCATGCACCCACTGTCCGGGTACAGCAATACCCTGGACAAGCAGCCAGGGCCTGCAGGGTCCCAGCCCTCTACCTTTTTTGTAAAAAGAACCCAATCAACCTTTTCCCCCAGCAATCTGTGGCAGCCACACATCTAATAACTGTCCCAGACTGTAATTTCTCCATATTTTAACAGATGTTCTCTTTACAAAACTGCAAGAGGATTTAGGACTTACGAATAACGCCACGAGGTCTGGGAGATGTTTCTTTATATGATTAACTGACCACAGGCCATTTGTTTTACAACAGAGATGCTCAATGATCCATGCACACTGATTTATTCAGACCCTGCCTGTTGTAACGATTGACACCTCCCTGGCACCCTTCACTGGTGTCCACACAATGATGGAGAGATGCAGATTGTGAGAGCAAGTCCCCGCTGCTCTCCATGATTGTCCATCAGCTGGGGCAGAATTGATCGGCAGGAGACTCAAGATCATCATGAGGGGAAGTCAATAACCAGCAAATCAGATTTCACAAGTAAAGCAGGTCTGGTGAAGTCCCGCTTTACGGGTCCCCCTGGCACTCTGCCTGCCAGGGCATTTTTGCACGTTTCGCCAACATTTCTGATTTTAGGCATTAAAATATTTGCTGCAAAGGTACAGGACAATCTCCCTCCCACCTCATTGCTGCCTCAACGGGGCCACTCCCCCTTGTGCTGCCCGCTCACCACCCAACCCACCCAGCAGCAGCTTCCTCTTTGCTAACGAGGCACAGGAGCAATGAGGATCCTGGGGTGACAGGCCTTCTCCCCGGTAGGGAGGCAGATGCTGACCCTGTCAGCTGTGACTCTCTAAAGGTGAGCTGTGTCTTTCCAGTGCTGTAGGTCACACAAATCAGGGCAGGGAAATAATAGTCTCGTCACATGGGACACTCCCTGACACTGTTTGCAGTGAAATGTTGCTGCGCTGAGGCAGGGTGTGAGAACTGGCAAGGGGCTCTCACTCTAAACCAAAGTGGAACTGACAAACACACCTTAATTGCCCAAATTAACCAGCTGACAGCGAGTACCTGGCATCGGCCTGGCAACATAGAGCTGCTTTCCCTAAGCATTTGATTTTGATCAGTCCAAGTTCCAGGAAAGGCAAATGTTAATGGCTGATGGAAAGGTTATTTTTAGTCTGACTTTTGCTCTTAACAAATGAAAGAAATTCTACAACTACGAAAGAACTTCTGAGTTTCTCCACCAAACAAAACACAGCAACGCTGGGGTGGCACTTAATGTTTTGTTTTGCTGCACATAAATAATTACAAGTCAGGATGCAGTACTTTGAAGTTGGACTTACGAGTATGAGCAAAGCTACAGTGAGAGTAATGAATTATGCAAAAGTATTTGTGCTTGGAATGTCAATGCTTCAAGATGATGTGAACAGGCACTTTTTGAACCTCTTCTAAAAACCCAAAGACGCCTTGGGACCGAACCATATGGTTCAGGTCAGCTACCCATAGCAAGCTTAATGCTTCCGCCAGCCAGCAAGGATTTGGTCAATTAGTTTATTAATGTGTTTATGCAAACACAGAGAAAAAGAGTTGGGGAAAGTCTCTTTGATATCTCTCTGACAAACTTACTGAGCATCACAGGGCTGAAAAAAATGTTAATGTAAAAAAAAAATAAAAAATTTAAAAAGTCTTACAAGCTCCTCCACAACAGTCCCAAGCACCAACAGGCAGAACTGAAGACCCCATCGGCTTGACGGGGCTTGAGCAGAGCTGTGTCCTACCAGAGGTCAATGGGAACACGCAAAAACATCCCTTCCCACCTTGAAAACCTACAAAATCTTCAGTGGAAGGCTGCTGTTTCAGTTAGTTTATTATTATCCATACTTGGCTCAGGACGAGGAATATCTAATTACACTAATTGCTTCTCGTTTGGGAACGAACCCTTTACACTCGGATAAAGGTGCCTATAAACAACAGCGTTTCTGCCTGCTCAGGCTGCGGGTCAGGTTTTACATGCTCTGAGAAGATTAACTTTATTCCTAGTGAAGAATTTAATTACAGGAAGTGATTAGCCAAGTGCTCCCAGTCAATACGGCTGCAGCGCGAGCCACTCAGGAGCGCACGCGTTTCCATTACCTGGGAAGCCCAAGAACGGCGGAATTGTAGCAAAGCCATTTGGGTTTTAAATGATACCAGCAGGACCTGGATCTCCACAGGCCAATTACAACATGCTGACTCGAGCAACATTCAGCAGGGCTGGAAAGAGGGGAAACCAATAAAAAGACAGCAGGAGACTGAAACTCCATTTTAAAATACAAGAATAACATCATTTTATAGGCTTCTTGTTTTATAATTGCAACACTGCAAAAATCAATGGCGTTTGGAAAGTAAAAGAAACGCACACAGTAAACTGCTTGCAAACCCCGCACGCCAGAAAACAATGCTTGCCGATAAAAATAAATAATGTTTTTTCCTATCTGTTGGAGTGGGGTGGGACAAAAGAATGTCTTGAATACTTCCCAGCTGCTTCAACATTTTTCACTACAGGTTAATAATTGTACCAGCAGCTATTCGCTAAGCAAGAAAACACTGTAATTAAATATATCTAAAATAGCCTTCCAGCCTCCAAATAGTACTGCCGAGAGCATAACAAAAGCTCATCCTGACACCCCAGCCAAGCCGTCTGCTGGCGTTCTCACTGTAGGTAACCGAGGGCAACGTTCACAACAAGCTTCCATCTCCACGTACAGCCACGCAGAGGGACCAGCCCCACCACCCGCAGCACAAATGGGCCGGGCTGGGGCACCCATCGTCCCCAGTACCACAGAGATACCGGGCAAGGACGACACCACAGTGCATTTTTCATGTGCTAATCATCACGCACATCTCTTCTGAACGTGCACTGAGAAGGCATCGCTGGCACCACAGGTCACAAGGCCACCAGCCCAGCGGCCACTGCTCTGAACCCGGTACCTGGGCATCAAACATGGCGGGGGCGGGGGGGAGGGGGATGCTTTCACTTGAACGCCTGAGCCTGCATATGCAGAAGGAAAAAAGCTTTTTTTTTTTCTGGCAAATCCTAGTCCACCAGATTTCATCACCCTGTCAATAACTTTGCACGTTGTCAGAAACAGATTGCAAGGAAAGAGAGAGGTTTGGTGAGGCAGCAGCTCCCAAAAGATAGGGAACAAAGTGCCACAGAAGTCAGGAATTCAGCTGCACTGTGGTACCTCAAACCAGGGCACATCTCCTGTCTGGAGTCATGACGGTCATTTCCAGCCAGCGAAGTGAACAGCTCCGTGTTCTCCAGCCTGGCTGCATTAGCGCAGTGCAAACGAAGAGCCACGAGGCAGAGCGGGCAGCTGCGGTGCCCCTGTCAGGAAAGGAACCCTGGTACCGGCCGTATTCACCGCGACCAAGCCACAGTGTATAAATGCACCAAGGACTTTGGGCATGGCACCTCACCCACCCCCAGCAAGAGGAGAGATGAGGCAGGACCCCCTGCACCAGGGGGACAGACATCTCCCATGCACAGGCATGCGAGCAGCCCTAAGGAGACGCCTCCCTCCAGAAAGAGCTAAGAGAGGTAAAACAAATCTAAAAACAACCTCACAGTTTTAACAGCAGGTTTCTCTCCAAAGAGAAGCAGAGCTCTCTCTTAATTAAAGAAATAGAGCCTGGAAGAATAAAACTGCAAAGCCTCGCTGGTTCCCAGGGCTATGTGGGCTCCTGGCAAGTGGAACCACACCAGACGTGAGCACAATTTGGAGCAATCTCTGGCAGTTTCTCTCTAAATACAGCTCTGTGCAGAGTCCCTCCTCCTGCCTCTGAAGGAGGTCCCCGTCTCACCCCGCACCGCTCTCCTGCTGCTCCATCACCAGCAGGTCCATCGCGGGATGCACCCACCCTGCGAGGAGCTGGAGAGCCAGGGAAGGGCAGGTTTGAGTGATAAAGGAAAAGGGCAAGAGTAAGGTTTGGTGCCCCAGCAACAGCAACTGCCCTTTAGCAGTAGAACACACAGGTTGTCGTTTGAGAAGACAGATGCCCTGTTTTTGGTAGGAATTTCAGCAAAATTCTCAGCTCTCAGTCAGGGATTAGACGCATCAATGCCTGCAGGACAGCAGTCCAAGCCACAGATCGACTTTATTTCTTCTGCCCAGATCACATTTGTGTGTTGGGCTATTCCTGTTCGCAATGAGCATTACACCAGAGAAACTCTGCGAAGCTCACAGGCCCAGCAGGTGAAATCCTGCTGTAACACACATTATCAGCTAATTGGCAATGTCTCCAACTCCCCATTAGGAAGGATTTCTCCAGGGTTCATAGGTTTTTCTGTGTTTGTATAGAATAACTTTAAGGAACATGCTCACAAGAGCCTCACCTCTCTGGCCTTTGCAACTGGAACCACGATACCTGTGCCAGGCAGGGAAATACCACCTGTGGGGACAGGAACCTGCCCAGGATCCTGCTGCCGGAGTTCCACCTGCTTCACCTGAGCTGTCCTAGGGACACTCCACACAGCCTCCCAACTGCTCCCAGGCCAAGGATGTTTAACTTTTCTCTCCCTTTTTCCTTCTAGTAAGTGCCAAGCCCAGCAAGCAGGATCAGGTTTAACTCGTGGTGGTGACGAGTGCATGTGTGGCCAAGCACACGGGCACACGCGGTGGCAAGTGAAGACACAACCGGCCGCCTTCAGCTGCACCGGCTGCTGTACACGCAGCTGTTCATCCCTTGAGAAAGGGCATCCCAGAAACGCTTGTGAGCATTGCTCCCTCCTTCTCCCTCCTCCTACAGATGAAATGCACCCATCAGAAAGGGGGAGATGGCATCTACATAGAAAACCCTCCAGCAAGGAAGGCAACCTGCACTCTGACTGATTTTAGCTGTCCAAGGAGAAGGTGGGAAAGGCCACAAGCCAAAGCTCTCCACCACGAGCGTCCCGAAGTAACACAGACAAACTGTACAGCAACAACTCTCCTGTCCTGGTGCCTAAACCACATGGGACACCAGGACCACATGGCAGAAGCGTCGGAATCAGGACCTCGCACCAGTATTAGACAGAAGGGCAGCAGCGCTGCGGCTGCAGCCGTGCTGGCAGTGATGTGAGTGACGAGGGGAATGTGCGGGCCAGGACACTAATGGGCAACCTTCTCTCAGAAACTGAGGGCAGCACACGGCCCCGAGAACCAAACTTAGAGCGAGGCTAATTGTATTAGGGCCCACACAGCGTTCTGCTTTGTTTGTAATGAGTTTAGGCATCAGAAGCTGAGAATCCCATCTGCAACAGCAGACTGTGGCAGGATTCAGCTATTAATAGCCACTGGTACACACTTACTTCCAGCTGAGGGACATGAAGGGGGAGGAGACAACCAGATGGAGATAATGCATTAGGGTGACACAAAGCCAAAAAAAGGATGATCCACTTCCCCACATCCTCACATACATCTTGGGCTTGCAGCAGGGAGCAGACAAAGTGTCACATGTGATTCACTCATGAACATCCTAATTAGAAAGTTCTTACATTAGATCAAATGTCCAAACACGACAAGACTTCATTGTTTCCTCCTCAGAGCCCCCGTACAGACAAGGTACAGACAGGGTAATGCTGCAGACTTCAGCTCCAGCTTCAAAGCAGCGATGCCAAGATCAGTGCCCATCCTGGAAGTGCAGTAATGGGTAAGAATCAGTAAATCCATCTGTAAAATACGAGCAGGAAGCCTCATCTCATTTCTGAAGTGCTTTGAGACCTGCTGGTAAAGGAGTGCTGGATGAGAACTGGAGCCGCTGTTCTCTCGCCTGCGTTACAACCGGATGCGGGTCCCCACATGCCCGACTCCAGCTGGATCCCGGCAGAGGGAATCGCCACCTCAGGGGCACCACAGCAGCGGTGAACACTGAGCTCTGATTATCTCGTGACCTGCAGGGACGAATGGATCTAGCTCCACTGACACCAGGGACAGCCCTGGCTATGAGGGCATCTCTGCGAGCCATAGCAAACACAATCTCGGGCGAACTAACCCCGTCAGTGCCACGTATCTTGACCTTTGACTCCTTTTATGCCCCATGACTAATAAAAGATGCTTCTTCATGACTTCCATTGCTGAAGAAAGCCAAATAACCTGTGATTAGTTGGAGGTGCTTCATCAGTAACACCAAGCTGCTGGATTTTGCAGGATTCCTAATGAAAGTATTACATCAAGGTGTCAAACAGCAGTTTGAACTACGATCCATCACCAAACCGCTCCGGCTGGAGGGAAACCCAGACCCAGCTGGTACTGGAGGAGAGGGGCTTCCAGCTGCACTTTGCTGGATGTGACAAAGCAGTAGACACACAGCTTCAGGGTGCCAGCAGTGCGACAGCCCGCCTGGCACTGGGGCAGGCTGGCTGAGAGGTGGCTTCTCTCTGGCTTTCTCACTCACCACAGCCTCATGCACTTGCTAGCAATGGTGCGGAGACGCCTCACAGCAACTCTGCCTCCAACTCTGCCCAATCACCCGGCCCTCAGGACATAAAGAGCACAGCAGATGTAACACTCGCAGGCTCAGAGCCTTGTTCAGCACATTTCCCAACCCAGCAGAACTCCTGGAACTCATGGGCACTGCCGGGGCGGTCAGTTTCCCACCGCTGCATGACTTCGGCCACATTCCGCACATGGCCACATCTCAGAAGGCTGAAATCAGCTGGATCCAGTGGCTGCAAGAGTCCCCAGACCACAGGGCACAACTAAGGCTGGGCTGGAGGGACACCTCCTCCAAAATTTACCCAGAATTTAGGACATCGCTGTGTGGAGATGAGCCTGTTACCATTCTCCCCAGTGTCTCTGAACTAATGACTTCTTGCAGAAGGCAATTGCTGCAGAGATGCTTCCGAAGATTCTGATGGGCCTATGCGATGGGACTCCAGCTTCTTCTGGCAAACAAACCAGGCAAACAAACCAAGCCACCCCTGGACACCTGCATTATTTGTCTCCTCCAGCTGAGAGCGCTACCCTTGAACCGATCTGCATGACCAGCGGCAATCACCAGCAGACATCTGGCACAACGCTCCTGCCAGCCAGAAATTTTCAGCAGGGAACCAGTTACAAAGCCACACTGCTCACACTGGTATTATAATTAAGGGTCTGTCAGCCTACTGCAGCCAAAGTCAAGTTTATTTAGGGATTTTGTGGGAGAGCTCTCAAAAAACACCTCTCCAATTCTCCCTCTCCCATTCCGCTGATACCACACAGACACATTTCCACGCACAGATTGTCAGTTGAGGCCAGAGCAGCTTCCAGCTCTGCCAACGTTCAACCCACAGCAGTAGACCCCATCTCCCGCTCTGGGACAAGCTCAAGGGAGACTGAGTCAGGCGTCACAAAATAATCTGCTCATAACATACCTGCCAGGCAAGTGGAAATCACCCAATACACACAGGTTTGAGAAAAAATTCATTGTACATGTATCTACTGGTAAGTGTTCAGAAAATTGGGTTAAAAGTGTGAAATGTTTAGCTTCCTTCTGTTCCATCTGCAATATGCACCCCACTAAAACACTCTGCTTAAGGTCATCTCCTGCTGCAGGTGGTTGGGTAACAACCTTTCCTCTTCTCTGGGCAACCCTGTTGTCTCAGCAGAACACAGAACACAGACCAACAATGGTCACAAAAGCCATTCTGCTCACTAGGGAACATCAAGCATACCCCATTTCCTCAGTGTGAATCTCACCCCAACATTCAGAGAGCTCCTCGGAGCGGTACAGCCCAACTATCTGCACCAAGGACCCTCAACAGTATCTTACATCAGAACATCATGAAGCACTTCCCTCAAAATGAAGCGGCCAGAGAAAGAAATTCTCTGAGCCCTGCACGAGGGAGCTGGGGACACGCATGAAGGGCTGAAGGGACACCTGGGGTGTTCACTGCTCTATCACAGCGTTATCACAGCTTTTAAACCACAGTAATAGCTAAACACCTGCTGCACACCAGCAGTGTGATCTCTCAACAGGGTCACGTCACATACCTCACTTTCAGGACGTCACATCAGACAGTGACAGAGCAGGGGTCCCGAGGAAGCAAAGCCCGTGTTCTCGCAGGCAGCTCTGCGCTGGCTGAACAGTCGCACACCGCAGTTCTCGAGGCATCTTCCATGGGAATTGCCGTGCCCTCAAAGCACCACGCTTAGAGAGGGATGCTCCCTAGCAGCAGGTTTTTGTGGGAGCTGCACCACAAGCACCAGAGTACAAGCACTCGGTGCTCCGCAGCGCACATCTGAGCGAGCGCTACGGGCTGGAGCCAGGTGCTAAACAAGCTCCAGCCTCCCCCTGACGCCGAGCGGCATCTGGTGCCCATCAGTCTGAGCTCCGCGGTGAGACAAACTCATCAGTGGCCGTAAACAACGCGCTGCGCAAGGACCAGCTCCTCTGCACCCCTCACCTCCCTCCCCTCCTCACGTGGTAAAATTTACTCAGCCTGCAAGTGAAGCAATCTGTCACCGCAGCTAACGCTGCCCATCAGCTGCTACCTACGGCCAGGCTGCTGGCACAAACAGATTGTCAGGATTTGGCACTCGGTGCTCAGTTCAACGCCTGTGCTCATCAGAGAGGTCACTTCTCCTTTACTCACAGGGCTAACAAAGGGCACACAAGGCAATGCCTCACAACTCGCCACCCAGGCTGCACGGCCCATTTCGGGACTGGCCGGCGACACGGCAGTAGGCGCAGTCCCGACCATTGCCCTTGGCCCCGCCAAGGCAAGGCTGCCAAGGCAAGGCAAGGCTGGCAGCACTAACCTTGGGCTGACCAAGGGACACCCAGATCACCCGGCACTGGGCATGACACACCAGTCCCAGACCGGCCGTCACCGGGTGCTGCTGCACTGAGACATCGTCCCGTCCCCAAGGATGGTCAGAGTGGCTGGGCCAGGGCACGGTACGACTCAAAGAGGGGCTGGGCACAGGGCTGGTACAAGTCATAACAACTACTGAAGCACAGTTATCTGGCTGTCAACGTATACATCACTAAAGACTTTTATATCAAGAATGAAAACACCAAGATGAAGCTTAAAATTCCCAGTGGCCTTCCAAAGCTGACAAAACCCCAGAAAAGACCACACTGGGGAAGTCACTTGCGTGGGGCCATGGTCATTGAAGCTGCAGCTGAAACAGTGGTTGCTTCAGATGTGGGGCTTTTCCCATTGCCACGCTTCTAGTTACCAGCATTTTGGACAATTTCCACTTCGATATCCCTGCCCTAAAATGAGTTGCAGATCAATCCAGGAAGACAAAAGATTTTTTAAATTAAACTACAAAATTATTTTAAATCCCCCTTGAGGATGTTATCACAGGGTTAACACCCACTCTGGCTTCAGACAATACAGCAGCAATAGACGGTAATATGCACTACGGAACATGATTTATTTTTGCTGAGCAGGGTTGGCATCTATAACTCTCAGCACTCTTAATATTTAAAGTTGTTATTCTAATGACAAAATAGACATGAGGGAGATAACAGTCTTTATCTCCATTAACGTTTTATTGTTATTCAGAGAATATGGATACGGACTGGTCCAAGGGTGGGAAACTCACAGCAATTTGTTTGCCTACTCAGGGAGCTGAGATAACGGTCGTGTTCTATGACTGCACCAGGGCATCAACTGAAATGCAGGATGGAGATCAGAATGGGAGATTTGCCGCCTATTTTGGTTTCTGGTTTCTATCCCAGTTACCTTCCCATTCACAGGATCAGCTTCAGCGCAGCATGGGGAGACGGCCCCTCACGTGCCGACGAACAGCTGACACGCTGCACACGAGCAAGCGAGGAAATAGTTTTTAAAGGAAACAAAAAGTCTGCAGAACAATTCTGTGCAACGCAGACCAACAGCATTGCTGTGGAGGCAGGATCTTTCTGGATCCACCAGACACCTGGAAACAACTCTCCACACTCTGCCCCAGCCTTGCTGCCTGGACTCCCACGACTTCCGCAGCCCCCACCAGCTCCCAATCCATTTGGTATTTTCCTTTCTTCCCAAGGCACATCTCGCACCTTAAAGTGCTTTGTAAGCTGACCCCAAAACTGAGCGAACGAAGCTGCGCTGTGGGCTTGGTGGCAGGAGATTAAGTACTGAAAACCAAACCAAACTATAAAACCTCCACAAATGGCAGAGCAGCTTGCCCGCTCCTGGGTCCACTATGCCAGGAAGGGCCACGCTTCCCACTGCCAGCAGCCGAGGGTCACAGCTCTGTCCCTTCCTTCCCGCCTCCCAGCAATTGTCACTGGCACTCACAAGAGAACTGTGGGCTGCCCACAGCAGGAAGCTCCATGCTCGGGGGTCTCGCACCAACCCAGGGCGAGTACAACACTGAAGAGGGGTGGCTGCTTTGGGGTTTCCTTCAGAGGCACCCGGCTGGGCTCTGGGCAGCGGCCAAGCAGCTCCTCCCATGAATCCAGCAGAGGAGACCCATTCCCAAGACAAGGCACGGGCAACTTCCCAGAGCATCCTCTAGCATGAGCAGGGATGGGCGGCACGAGCTCTGGCGACAGAAACTCAGGTCTGGATGGGCCGTCCATGCCCAGGCAACACTGCACTGCAGGACAGATTCAGAGGACCAAAGAGCTCAGGACATGCTTGAAACTGGCACAGAAAAGGTGTAAAGTCTGCACTGCTCATGGAAAACACCCAGGCTACAGAAAAGCCTCAACAGAAACAGAAAGTTGTCATGAAGGGTGCTACCCTAGACTGTCCCACCCACCTGTCACTGCGCTGTGCGCACCCACGCTGCTCCTCGCAGGCAGAGGGGCTGCAGCTCGCTCAGGTCAGGAGCTGTCTGCCACACTGGACTGTTGAGGGCAATGCAAAAATCACTCCAGTTAACTGCTGGATGCAACTGCAATCCCAACACAGGGATGTCCAGGATGACAAACAGCACCCAAGATTCCCTTTGCTCACCGCAGTCCTGCCAACCTGCTCCTGCACTTCCAGAGGGATTCGAAGGGCACAGTGAAGAGGAGCAGTACCATTCCCTGCTCCATCCCTGATGCCAGCTGCTATGGGAGAACAAAACTGGTTAATCTAGAACCCATCAAATATTTTCCCTCAAGAAATCAGGCTCACAGTGCTTCAGGAGAAAAACAACGATTGGTGCTGGAACAACTGCCCTGAATGGAGACATTGACTCCAATGGCTCAGTTACACCTTTCCTAGGGAGGGCAGCAGGGACAGAAGCTGCACACAGTGTTTCTGACAACCTCTGAACAACCACCAGTGTCTCCACACCCTGGCTCCAGTGCCAAGTCCCGGGGCAGGACAGCCACGGTTGCACCTCACCCCATCCAGCGCTGGGGCCAGGCAAAGTGTGCGTGGGATGCAGCTGCCAGTCCCTCAACTCACAGGGACTTTGGGAGGGCCCAGGTGCCACAGCACAGGGCTGCCACGTGCCAGGGCAGCACCACGCAGAGGTGCTGAGATGAGAAGCCAGCGGGTGTTTTGCTGTGGCTGGTTGCCCCGGATGCCTGCTCGAGTGGGTGCCTGTGCAGCGCTGCCTGGTGTTCCCTATGGTACCCGAGCTCTTCGCCGGGCCCGACTGCAGCTGGGGCTTTGTGCCTGCTCAGCGCTTCCAGCTCCCGCTCGCAGTCGCACAACCAAGATCAGGAGCAGCTGCTATTTTTAACCTGCCTGATCAGCATCCTGCCACGTCAACACACCCTGCTCTGCTCTGTGCCCGTGGCTCTGCAGGCCTCACCTCCTCAAGCCACCGCACGCCTCTCGTCGCCCTTACGGGAGTCACCAGCCCACACCAGTGGCATTTCCAGCAATCAGGACTTACATTCCCAAAGGATCCCTTCTACAAACCTTTATTCCCACAGCCAAGCACCACCAAGCCCCCCAGCTGGGGCTCTGCTCTAACTCCCGGGGTGCAGGGCAGCTGACCATCACGTGGTCTGCCACAGCATGTGCCATCAAACCCCACCAACTCCAGACTTCCCAGGCACAAGATCTCAACAGCTTTTCGGAGAGGAGGAGTTGGGTGTTTGGCAGAGCCCTGCAGACTCTTTTTCACACAAGTGACCAGAAGGACCTTGACCAGGAGCAAGGCCATACTGGGTCAAATCAAAAGTGCATCCATCGCAGTATCCTGTCTCCATCAGACAACAGGATACGCACACGATCAGGGCAACCATGTAATGTGTCTCCACTAATATTCTCCCATCTTCTAACACGTTGCAGTTCAGGGTCATCCTGAGCCAGAGGTGGTCCCTCTGTGTTTAGCAAACCTTGACAGTTTCCATAACCTTGTCCAGTCTCTCCTTGTAGACGCAAAAAGATTGCACAGCCTGATTATCCCATGGGAAAGCTTCCCAGGTCTGGTCCCTTTTATGTGACTGCTGCTCTGCTGGACCTTCACAAGTTTGTCCCTCGGAGCTCCCTGTGCCTCTGCCATGACACACAGCCCCACGCACGCACCAAAGGCTGCAGGATGGAGCAGCACCTCAAAACACTCTGCATCACCTACCAGACTCCTCACAGCCAACACAAACGGAACAAGGTTGCTCTGGCACAGAAAGATCACCCCAAGCGCCCAAAGAACCCTTGGATGAGACACCAGTGGTCTGCAGACTCTCCATCACCGTGGGAGTCGGCTGAGGAGCAAGCATGTCCGAGGGGAGGCACAGAGGGGATGGGGCAGGAGGGGCACTGGAAAGCTGCTGTGCTACCCTGGGGCCTCCACCACCACTTCACAGTCCCACAACCCCATCTGGAAAGCCGAGGCTTGGGCTGTGCTGTGCCAGCACCCTGGAGCTCACCGTGCAAGCATCAGCCGCACGTCCCAGGGCCCCACGCCTGAGGCACAGGCCAGTGCTGGCTTCCATCTGATGCAGCAGGTCCCCAGAGCCCATGGGCCCTACAACAACGGGGACTCTGGCAAGGCTAGGGCTGAAGGCCAGACCCCTCCACACTGCTGTGGGTGCCTCCTGGGAGCAACTAGATGCCGGGAGACAGCAGCTCCCCAAGCTAGTCCTCACACGGAGAAGGGGAGGGGAAGACACCGAGCCCCATCCCCTGCAGATGGATGCGAGACTCCAGATGCCACCACCGGTGACTGGGACCTCTCATGGCCCATCTGTGGTGGGTCCAAGTCGCATCATTACCTGCTCCCAGTCCTCTCAGTAATCCCTGGATTACAGAGCCCCCAGGTACTTCTATTCTCTCATTAATCTGTGGATTAAAGTATCCCCAAGTCGGCTTTGACGCAGAGCACTACAAACAGCTGAGCTACACCGTTCTCCTTGCAGTGATCCCTGGATTAGACAGTAGGAGACGTGTCCGTGGGTCCTTCCGACCCAGCTGGAGCACAGGCTCACAGAGACAAAGGGAGGACTAAACATAGGGTATGTATATAAATGAGAATCACAAAGGACAGATTGTGTTTCGTAATCAAAGTACTTATGTGATAAAACAACAACTTGAAGAAGGTTCCCAGATTAATTAAATCCCAATCCAGATGATCCCCAAACAGGAACTCAGATGATTCGAGACAACAAAATTACCCAACAGCTCCTGCCCTGAACCCAGTACTGGGGGAAAACATCTCCTGTGATGCTTTTCTGGGGACTACTCACAGGTTTTTTTAGAAGTCCCTGCAGTTGCCCCAGAGAGCTCTTCACAAACTGACCTAGACAGTGGAAAAGCTTTCTAGGACATGGCGGAGCCCAGCCCAGACCATGGGTCAGGCACAGGCCCAGGCCACTTCCAAAACCACCCGGGTAAGGATGGGACAGGAGAGTGCTCCTCGCAGGCAGCCAAGATGGGCTGTGGGAACGATCACCCAGCCCTAGCCCCATGGCCCAGGCTGGTGGAGGGACAGAAAGACCCTCGGGGACAGACGCACCCAGCTACCTGAGGAAACTGGTGAGCAACTGGTCAAGTTCTCTCCCCAAAACAGAACAACTTGTCCTTTGCTGTACACAGAGGCTGTCACACATCCCACGGCTCCAGGGTACCCAAAAGCCCCGTCGAGATGCTGGTGGGGTCTCACACAACCACATCCCCCTGGGCAAAGGGAGACTTGCATCAAGGTTCCTTCTGCAGCACACCAGCAGGGCAGGGATATAGGCGGGATGGGAACGACAGAGGGGCAGGGAGGACACAGCTGGAAGTAACAAGATTAAACCAGGAAAAGGAAATTAAGGTTTAGTGATGGATTTACCAACAGCAAAACAGTTTGGGAAATACTCCTCAAGGAGATTAAAGACTGTCTGGGGCACCAGTCAGCGTCCCAGCAGAAGGGGTGCACGGAGCAGCCAAGGGGTGGCTGGGGAGCAGCTCAGGGCATCGTGGTCTCCCTGCCTGCAGACACAGTATGTCCTGAGGCCACGCAGCCCGGCACAGCCAGCCCCGGTTCCACGGCAGAGCCATCAGGAGACCGGGACATACCTGTGCATGGGGCCAGGACAGCCCCAGGACACGGCTGGTCCCATGGTGGGCCAGTGCCATGGCTGTGGGATGAGGTATCCTCTCAAGGTTCTCTCCCAACAGCACAAACACTTGACCACAGTCACCTCTCTCAAGCAGTCCCAGGCGAGGCCACATCTCCTCCTCCAAGTGCATTGGGATTGTCGGGTGCCAGGGTAGCACCCACACGTGTATATCCTACAGCCATCGCTGGGCCTGGGGTGTTCGCATTATGTCTACAGCCAAAGTGGACACCCCGAAACGCACACCCCACCCAGAGAGTTCCCCTGGGGCCCTTCCCAGAGCAGCTCTGCAGGACCAGGGGCACAGGGCACTCGTCGCACCCTGAGAGATCCTCCTGCCTGCTGTACCAAACCAGCAGGAAGGGACACATCTCCACACAGAAGGGTCATCCCACCATGGCTACTGTGGGGCCAAGCCCCACAGGGTCTCCGCAGGACATGCCGCAGCACCAGGAGGCGGTAGGGACAGAGTTGGAGATCAGAATCTCATCCCTACCAGCCAAGAGTCCAGGGGGAGACATGCACAGCAGCCATGCTCACGGGTGGTGGACAGGCAGTGCCAGCCTAGCCCAGCCCCAAGCCAGCCCTGCCACCATACCTACCTGCCCCAGGAGGGACCCACCTCCCCGAGGCTGACACAGCACTCAGCGCCCCTCCTGCATCGAAGACTGGGTGTCTATGGATGTGAAACACTCTGTTCATTAGGTGTTGTCCTGCTGGGCTGCGCCGTGATGGCCCCTGCTCCTGTCCCACCTGAGCCTGCTGAGCACACAGGCTCCGTCACAACTGTCACTCTCATCAGAGTAGGGAGCACAGAAATGGGTAGTCATTCTTGATGATCCTCCTTTGCTTGGAGGTATTTACACAACTACAAGCCACCAATAGGACCTGGAGACTTGCTGGGTGGACAGCAACGCTACACAATAAAGGTGACACCCACAGCTTGAAGACTTCAGGAGATGGGCATTTTGAGTCAAGCTACTGGAAATGGGCCAACTCTGGGAGTGTGTGAAGGGCCCTTCAACATCTCTAGCAAGCAAGTCTAAAAGTGGAAGCTACTCAAACAGTTTGTTTGTATCCAAATACTCTCAATTTGTCCTACTTTTCACTGGGCGCTCAGCAGAATTGCAAATGCAGATGGATTTATGCAGCAGAACAAACTGAGCATATTTTCTGAACATCTTTCACGTGAGACCTGCTGTTCCAGGGCAGCGCGGTGAAGTCTGAGCCAGCAAACAGCCTGGTTGGCTTCACCCGGGAACCCGCTCACCCGGCGAACCCCATGACAGACACCGCATCTCTGCTGCTCAACACGCCCCGGCAACTCCAGCCAAATTAGCAGGAGGGCTGCGCTCCCCTCATTAGCAGTACCCAGCACCCCACCAGCACAGGCACTGAGTGTGTGCTTCTGAACCACCATCCTCACCCCGCATTTGCATAAAAATACCAGACCTATTTAAGTGACAACACCACTTCTCTAAACCAAATTACATAACCCCATTTGTTCCCTCAGTTGACACTCCAGAGACACCTTCATTTCCAAATCGAGTCTTCACCTTCTGAACAGATTTGGAAGGATTTTTTTTATTTTAAACAGAAGACTAGCTACCAACCACAGCATTTCAGGCATATGCTGCTTTCACATATATTAAACATAAATCCGAATTATCTTCCTTATTTTTTTTCCCACACTAGTAAGATCTACCATTTCACAGTGCCTTCCTCCAGCAGAACAACAGCCCGGAGACCAAACAATCCGGAACAGTGCATGGTGAGGAGAACTCCCAGCTGATATGAGGCCTTTAAACACTCTCAGGGGCCTCCAGCCCTGTCACAGCAACGGGATCCCCGGCTGAAGCAGTTACCTGCTGCACAAGTCCTTCTCGCTGTTTCAGTTCTACAGCGGGGTTTGCTATGGGCTTCCAGCACAGCACACAAGGCACTTCTGAAAACACCAGCACACATCTTGGGGAAATTCACCATGAATTACTAGATGGACTGCATCTGATCACCGAAACCTTCAGCTGGAAAATCCCCAGACCTGGTGCCACAGGCTGAAATCACCTCAGCCCTCCACGCCTCCCAACCAAACTCAGCAGGTCACAACAGGGCAGCCACAGTCCCATTTTTTATTTGCTGGCTGCTGCAGCAGCCTTTTATAACACAGCAACGGCACATTCATCCTTCCACGGAGCACGGCACAAGGCAATGTGAGCCTGGTGACTGGGCCACACCACCCTCCTGGGAGCACCAGCTTGAGCCATCCCTCCCAGCAGCAATGCCCCTCCACCTCTGTGCTGACAAACGGGCCACAAGGAGTCCAGCATGGCCTCCACATCCCCTGCCACCCAGCTCCACAGCCACACTGAGGACAGCAGCAGAACCAAGGATGCCCTGGGGTGTCACCTCCTTGAGCCTGGGGGCTGTCAACGCCAAGCACTTACGTTTCAGTTACACACCAGCAACACAAACTTGCACAGGATCATTGTCCACAGCTCACCAGGTATCCAAAGCTTTCTGTTACTGTATTTAGCCAAAGATAAACAGTCCATGTGCTGGAGTCATAAAATTCCCAGAATCTGTTCCTGTGTTGCCTTTCTCTAGAGCCTTAGGAGAATGAAATTGTAAGAGAAATACTCTTTGGCTAATAACTAAGATATTAATAAACCTACTCAGACTGTCTGGTGTGCATTCTGGTTTTTTTGAAGTTTCATGCAAGGGGTCAGTGCTATGGGGAGAGATTGAGGGACCTGGTTTTGCTTCACAACAGCTGCACATTTTTTCCTGAAGTGAAGGAGCAGAAGGAGGTTGTGATGGAGCTGATGTGAAGTCAAGAGCTCCTCGGCTGTCAGGAAGCAGAGCAGCGGCTGCTGTGTCCCCGTCCCTCCATCCCCACCCCGGCTCTTTGTGGCAGGCTGCAGCGTCATGTGCAGCCTGCAGCTCACTTTCCGATGCCTGAACCGAACATGGCCACACCGTGTGTCTCCTCCGCTGCCCGAGCCATTACGGGAAATCCAGCTCAAACGCACCCACAAGCTCAGCCGGGCTATGACATTATCCGTGTCGAACAGTTCTGGCATCTCCTCGCCTCTGCAACGCACAACTCAGCGACGTATTTCTTCCTGCAGAAGCTTGCAGGAAAAACAGCTCTGAGACAACTATTTAATTTCTGTAATGAGCATTACGTTACCATTTGCCGGATTTCCAAACCTGGCAAACGCAGCTACGGTAACAGGCTACCTGCGGGAGCCACTAACGCAGCCTATTTTGAAACCTCTCCAGTTCCCAGAGCGCCCAGCAGCCACCGGCTCCGGCGGCTCCGTTCCGCCAGGGAAGAGGCTGCGGGTGGGCCCCGGGCCCCCCCCACTCCCGCCCCAGCGACGGGGAGGGGGTCCCGGCGAGGAGAGGGCTCGGCTCCAGCAGCCCCGGGAGACTGGGCTGCGCCCCGGG